>WNWK01028004.1:0-25773 GCA_009830355.1 Cherax destructor | reverse complement strand
CCTGAGCCTAAAGCCTGAGCCTGAGCCTGTTGTGGAAGAAATTGTGGAATTGGGCAAGTCTTTGGGGTTAGAGGTGAGTGGTGAGGATGTGGAACAGTTGGTGGAGGAGCACAAGGAAGAGCTAACCACTGAAGATCTGCAAGAGCTTCAACAGCAACTGGAACAAGAGAGCAGAGGTCAGGACAATGGTTCAGAGGAGGTGGAGGAGGTGGAACAAAAATGGAAGAATGTGCCTTCTTCAAGGATTAAGGACATTTGTGGAATGTGGAGCAAGGTGCAAGCATTTATGGATGAATATCACCCTAACCATGCTGTTGCAGGCCGTGCTGGCAACCTGTACAATGACACAGTGGTGTGTCATTTCAGGGATGTGTTAAAGAATCGCCAGACACAGATCTCCCTGGACAAATTTGTTGTTAGAAAGAGGTCTAGTGACTCTCAAGCTGGTCCTAGTGGCATTCAAAGAAAAAGGAAGTAACCCCAGAAAAGAAGTTGGTACCTGCAGTGTTAATGGAAGGGATTCCCTTCCAAACACTAGCATACTACTCCACCTTCTCCCCTCCTCCCATCCTCCACACATCAACAACTCTTCAATAAATGTAAGTGACATGTTATTGTATAATATTTGCATGTTTATTTATGTATTCTTTATTAAATTGTGTATTATTTAATGTCCAAAAGTTCTAAAAAATATTTTATTTAACTACTTTTGGAAGTCTTGGACGGATTAAATTTATTTCCATTATTTCTTATGGGGAAAATTGATTCGTTTTACGATTGTTTCGGCTTAAAATATGCCCTCTCTGACGGATTAAAATCGTAAACCGAGGTACCACTGTATTACAAAAATATCACCCAATTGAGTGTTCTCAGTAACTTATACAACATCAATTAAAATAAGCACTGGTTATAATACAACTACAGTATACCCTCGGCTTTCGTTGAAAATTCTTTCCAGAATGCAGTTTGAGTGCTGTTACTGAACGAATTTGTTCCCATTAGGACAAATGTAAATTAGATTAGTCGTTTCAGACCCCCAAAAATACATTTACAAAAGCTCTTACAAAAATACACTTACATAATTGTTCGAGTTTGGAGGTGAACGAAAACTGAGGGTCCACTGTATGTGGAAAGGTTACTCCACAGTAAAATTTGAACTTTAATAAAGATATAGCATGATAATGGCATTATAATCCAGGCAATAAGTGTTTTCATGTTCTTTTTCAACATTTTAACAAACAACCTATTATACACACTGTTAACCTTGAGTTACAGCAATAAATAGCATCACACTGGCGCCCCAATGACCTAGATAATAAAAAATAACCAGCACACAGGAGAAAGAAACTCATGACAATGTTTCAGTCCAAATTAGACCATTAACTAATAAAATAACTTAAGCTTTTATGCACACTAACACTCAATCCGAAGTCTGAAAAGTTTAATAACTTGAATCATGTTGTGAGCACGATGACAGATAAACACCCAAGACTGTGATTCTAGCAGTTTGTCAATAAATAATAATGGCAATTGCACCAAACTTTCTAACTACTTTTTGTACTTGTCATTTTGTATGTGGGGCATATTCCTGATAGCCAGATAAAATAAGTGCAAGAAATTAAATACAACATATACTGGACTAACATATGATACAGTATAGCAAATTATTTAATAACTGAAGCAACACTAAAAGTAGCAGTTATCATTTATAACGGTTGATAAAAAGGTAAACTAACAACCTGTGGTAAACACAAGAAAGAAGTCCTGGAATCACTTTGTCAAAATATTTTCTTTCACACTTGAATGCTTTGTAAAGGTCTATCAGTAATCATAAGAATTTTATTCCTTCCTGACTGATTTAAAAAGGAAAGTGTCCATGCACCACCCAATATATCCGTTAACACCCATGGATTATAATTTTACAACCATAATGCAAGTATGAAAAATTATGTTGTATATTTAAAAATATAAAATGAACGTGTAGCCTTTTACCTATAATGTGGGTAAAACTAAAAATTAAACACTTAAAAAAAGCACCTCATCAACTGTTTACCAGTAGATGGATTCAAAACTGGTACAACCTGCGAGTAAAAACCTCTAATGAAAAATTAAACAATTTGAACAAGTAAAACTGAAGAACCACAGGATATTAAAAAGGGACAACCAGTTAACCATTTAGCTACAATGTCAATTTGAACAGCTAAGACTTATGCCATGCAAACAAATCTGAAGTGCCATATACTGTCCTTACAAATATATATATCAACCTATGGTGTGACAAATACCTTCGAGTATAAATGAAAAGAATCTTTCTCAAGTTGAGACGTGCTTTAGTCAAATATTTAATGTCCTAAAAAAACAAAAAATTAAATAGCAATTGGGATTCACCTGCCAACAATATACAAACGAAAGCCTACCATACTTTATGAGTCCAGGTAGTTCTACATTAACATGCAGTAGCTTTTCCTACTTTGTGGTGATAAGGTCTCATTTTCACTCTTAGTTTTTACTGCATTGTAATTGTCTGAAATAAAAGTGGTAGAAGACTCGACATATATGTCTGCTTCTGACTCTACAGACGTGTCTGCTCCTGACTCTGCTGAAGTGTCTGCTCCTGACTCTGCTGAAGTGTCTGCTCTTGACTCTGCTGAAGTGTCTGCTCTTGACTCTGCTGAAGTGTCTGCTCTTGACTCTGCTGAAGTGTCTGCTCTTGACTCTGCTGAAGTGTCTGCTCTTGACTCTGCTGAAGTGTCTGCTCTTGACTCTGCTGAAGTGTCTGCTCTTGACTCTGCTGAAGTGTCTGCTCTTGACTCTACTGAAGTGTTCACTTCAGACTCAATGGATGTGTCTGTTTCACACTTTTTGTTTGAGTCTTTCACAATGGTATCTACTGTTAGACAATCTAATCTCAAGTCCTCTTCAATTGGTGTGCTGCTTCGAGGAGTTGCTGGGCAAAGAGTGCGTTGACACGATGCTTTGCCTATATTTTGGGATGATTCCACATTTCTGAAAATAGTTAAATGAAATAAATTTTATGACTAGCATAATATGCCACATCAAAAAACTTACCAAGGTAGACTCCAGATATGTATGTACGTACTCGCCTATTTGTGCTTGAAGAGGTCAAGCCTTAGTTCTTGGCCCCACCTCTCAACTTGATGCCTGCCAAATTCACTCTCTCCTTGTCTTGTGGGCTATATCGTACCTATTCTTAAGACTATATATAGAGGCAATTCATAAAAATGTACATTTATTCCATAAGTTTTTTAAATTTTCCTAAACAGGAAGTATTTTACAGTGTGCCAGTTTAGGGGATAACCGCTTTTAGTAACCTATTCCATACATTCCATAACCTATTCCATACATTTACAACACAGCTACCTCATCATGTCCCTTTTCTAAATTAACATATGCAAGAAAACTTCCTTACCTTTATCTAAGCATTGTTCACTCATATGCTTCAATATAACCACTTATCTACACATCCCTTACCCTTCCTAAATCCTCCTTGTTCCACTTCAATCCTATTTTGTCTTACCCTTAACTCTTTGAATAATTCTATCATACATAATATACTAACTATTGTAAAGTAAAATCTTAAGCCTATTTAACTCAAGTGATTTCTTGCTAGGTTTATTAAAAATATGTTAGTTGCCTTGGCTAGGCATGTTAGGATTCTTTTTTTTTTTTTTTTGCTGTGAAAGGAAAGATGCCCAAAAGCTGGTGTTATTTCCTTGGCTGACAACCTTAATTACCCACTAGTTACAATATCACCATGAGATAAAATTCAAGTATGAGTGCACCGCTGCACTGAGAATTATCAGCTTAATAGTAAGTGCCAGGTGAGAGATACACAATCCTCCTATATAAAGAAGTATATTACTTGCAAGCAGATTTATTGTTGAACAAGTTAATAACATGCTTTTTTTACACATAGTAAAAACTGAAAGGAAGCGAAGAGACTAAATTGCCAATAAAAATTAACAAACTTACACATTTACTGATGAGAGTGAAGTGAGCTTAGACATCACATTCACATTAATTGCTCTGCGTGGTTCCACACACCATCTAATGCAGAAGAACATATGTAACGAAGGTGAGGCATGAATGATATGGTACAAGTGCTGGTTTTGAAATAGGGAAAATTTACTTAACGACTGCTACATTAAGTAGTGACGTTGAATTCAAAACTGTACGTAATGCTCCTCATGACTGAGATTTCATTTACTGACAAATCAGGGGAATAATTTAGGAGCACACTCAAATGATACTTGTTATTGATTCTGGAAATCATTGCCTCCTGCCCCTATCTCGAATTAGACTTCCTAAACTGGGATGAAAATATGAAATAAAGTAAACTGTAAAGAAAAAAGGGGAAAAACAAAACAAAACAGCAATCCTGTCAGTGTACACAACACACAAATAATCTGCACATAGGAAAATTAATCTTATGACAACATTTCAGTCTGACCTGGACCATTAACCAGACACAGAAGCATGAAGGGAAGGGAGCCAGTATATATACGAGAGGGAAGATGAGGCAGGGAGTAGTAGAACAAGAGGAGGTAGTAATATAATTGTAATAGTAGAGAGAGTAGTATAATTGTAGATGCAGAGGTAGTAGTATAAATGTAGTAGAGGTAGTAGTATAACTGTAGAAGTAGAGGTAGTAGTATAATTGTAGAAGTAGAGGTAGTAGTGTAAGTAGTACAACAGTACAGTGTTAGAAGTGACAATAAGAAGGGAGTAGTGGAAGTAACAATAAGAAGGGAGTAGTGGAAGTGACAATAAGAAGGGAGTAGAGAAAGTGACAATAAGGGAGTAGTGGAAGTGACAATAAGAAGGGAGTAGTGGAAGTGACAATAAGAAGGGAGTAGTGAAAGTGACAATAAGGGAGTAGTGAAAGTGACAATAAGAAGGGAGTAGTGGAAGTGACAATAAGAAGGGAGTAGTGGAAGTGACAATAAGAAGGGAGTAGTGAAAGTGACAATAAGAAGGGAGTAGTGGAAGTGACAATAAGAAGGGAGTAGTGGAAGTGACAATAAGAAGGGAGTAGTGGAAGTGACAATATGAAGGGAGTAGTGGAAGTGACAATAAGAAGGGAGTAGTGGAAGTGACACTTAGAGTCAGATAGTGGAGTGTTAAAGAAGCAGTAGTAGTGGAGGTAGTCCAAGTTGGACCAAAACATCATCATAAGTTTCATTCCCCTATGTATGGGTTATTTGTGTATTGTTCCAGTAACGTTTTGTGCCTTTTTATTCTTAAGTGTAAACTATTAAACAGAATTCTGTTTCACTTAAAAATTTTTTTATGAAATCAGAAGAAACATATGTAATATTAATAATATTTTTTTTTTCAACAAGTCGGCCGTCTCCCACCGAGGCAGGGTGACCCAAAAAGAAAGAAAATCCCCAAAAAGAAAATACTTTCATCATCATTCAACACTTTCACCACACTCATACATAATCACTGTCTTTGCAGAGGAGCTCAGATATGACAGCTGAGAATAGTCCCTCCCAGCTGTCACTATCCCAGACCCCTCCGTTAAAGTGCAGGCATTGTACTTCCAATTTCCAGGACTCAAGTCCAACTAAATTAACTGATTTCCCTGAATCCCTTCACAAAATGTTACCCTGCTCACACTCCAACAGATCGTCATGTCCCAAAAACCATTTGTCTCCATTCACTCCTATCTAACACGCTCACACATGCTTGCTGGAAGTCCAAGCCCGACGCCCACAAAACCTCCTTTACCCCCTCCCTCCAACCTTTTCTAGGACGACCCCTACCCCGCCTTCCTTCCCCTACAGATTTATACGCTCTCCAAGTCATTCTACTTTGATCCATTCTCTCTAAATGACCAAACCACCTCAACAACCCCTCTTCAGCCCTCTGACAAATACTTTTAGTAACTCCACACCTTCTCCTAATTTCCACATTCCGAATTTTCTGCATAATATTTACACCACACATTGCCCTTAGACAGGACATCTCCACTGCCTCCAGCCTCCTCCTTGCTGCAGCATTTGCAACCCATGCTTCACACCCATATAAGTGTTGGTACCACTATACTTTCGTACATTCCCTTCTTTGCCTCCCTGGATAACGTTTTTTGTCTCCACAGATACCTCAACACACCACTCACCCTTTTTCCTTCATCAATTCTATGGTTAACCTCATCCTTCATAAATCCATCCGCTGACACGTCAACTCCCAAATATCTGAAAACATTTACTTCTTCCATAATCCCTCTCTCCAATGTGATATCCAATTTTTCTTTATTTAAATCGTTTGATACCCTCATCACCTTACTCTTATCTGTGTTCACTTTCAACTTTCTACCTTTACACACCCTCCCAAACTCATCCACTAACCTTTGCAACTTTTCTTTAGAATCTCCCATAAGTACAGTATCATCAGCAAAAAGTAACTGTGTCAAATCCCATTTTGCATTTAATTCCCCATAATTTAATCCCACCCTCTCCCCAACACCCTAGCATTTACTTCTTTTACAACCCCATCTATAAGTATATTAAACAACCATGGTGACATTACACATCCCTGTCTAAGACCTACTTTTCCGGAAGTAATCTCCTATCTCCTACACACCCTAACCTGGCCTCACTATCCTCATAAAACTCTTTACAGCCTTCAGTAACTTACTACCTATTCCATACACTTGCAACATTGCCACATTGCTCCTATCCACTCTATCATATGCCTTTCAAATCCATAAATGCAATAAACTTTCTACCTTTATCAAATACTGTTCACATATGCTTCACGTATGCCCTGAGAAGAAAAGTGGAGAGATTTTGGAGATGTTGCAATGTATGGAACTCTAACCAGTGAAGTAATTTGGTAGGAAACCTAAATGCTAAAGTAGGAGAAACATGTAGAGAAGGTGTGGTAGGTAAGTTTGGGGTGCCAGTGTAAATGATAATGGGAGCCCTTTGATTGAACTTTGTATAGAAAGGGGTTTAGTTATAGGTAATACATATTTTAAGAAAAAGAGGATAAATAAGTATACAAATATGATGTAGGCGAAATGACAGTACAGTGGTACCCGGTTTACGATATTTTTTCATTCCAGAATGCTGTTCAAGTGCCATTACCAAACGAATTTATCTCCTTAAGAAAAGTTGTAAAATAGACTAGTCCTTTTAGACCCCAAAATTACACTTACAAAAGCATTTAAAAAATAAACTTACATAAAAGGGTGAAATTTGGGACCATGTAACCGGGTACCACTAGTTTGTTGGACTACGTATTGGTAGATAAAAAACTGTTGAGTAGACTTCAGGATGTACATGTTTATAGAGCGGCCACAGATATATCAGATCACTTTTTAGTTATAGCTACAGTGGGAGTAAAAGGTAGATGGGATACAAGGAAAATAGAAGCAGTAAGTAAGAGAGAGGTGAAGGTTTATAAACTAAAAGAGGAGGCAGTTAGGGTAAGATATAAACAACTATTGGAGGATAGATGGGTTAGTGAGAGTGTAGGCAATGGGGTCGAAGATGTATGGGGTAGATTTAAAAATGTAATGTTAGAGTGTTCAGCAGAAGTTTGTGGTTACAGGCGAGTGGGTGCGGGAGGGAAGAAGAGCGATTTGTGGAATGATGATGTAAAGAGAGTAGTAAGGGAGAAAAAGTTAGCATATGAGAGGTTTTTACAAAGTAGAAGTGATGCAAGGAGGGAAGAGTATATGGAGTGAAAGAGAGAGGTTAAGAGAGTGGTGAAGCAATGTAAAAAGAGAGCAAATGAGAGAGTGGGTGAGATGTTATCAACAAATTTTGTTGAAAATAAGAAAAAGTTTTGGAGTGAAATTAATAAGTTGATGAAGCCTAGTTAACAAATGGATTTGACAGTTAAAAATAGGAGAGGAGAGTTATTAAATGGAGAGTTAGAGGTATTGGGAAGATGGAGGGAATATTTTGAGGAGTTGTTAAATGTTGATGAAGACAGGGAAGCTGTGATTTCGTGTATAGGGCAAGGAGGAATAACATCTTGTAGGAGTGTGGAAGAGCCAGTTGTGAGTGTGGGGGAAGTTCGTGAGGCAGTGGGTAGAATGAAAGGGGGTAAGGCAGCTGGGATTGATGGGATAAAGATAGAAATGTTAAAAGCAGGTGGGGATATAGTTTTGGAGTGGTTGGTGCTATTATTTAATAAATGTATGGAAGAGGGTAAGGTACCTAGGGATTGGCAGAGAGCATGTATTGTTCCTTTGTATAAAGGCAAAGGGGACAAAAGAGAGTGCAAAATTTATAGGGGAATAAGTCTGTTGAGTGTACCTGGTAAAGTGTATGGTAGAGTTATTATTGAAAGAATTAAGAGTAAGACAGAAAGCAGGATAGCAGATGAACAAGGGGGCTTTAGGAAAGGTAGGGGGTGTGTAGACAAAGTGTTTACAGTGAAACATATAGGTGAACAGTATTTGGATAAGGGTAAAGAGGTTTTTGTGGCATTTATGGATTTGGAAAAGGCGTATGATAGAGTGGATGGGGGGCAATGTGGCAGATGTTGCAGGTGTATGGAATAGGAGGTAGGTTACTGAAAGCAGTGAAGAGTTTTTATGAGGATAGTGAGGCTCAGGTTAGAGTGTGTAGGAGGGAGGGACTATTTCCCAGTAAAAGTGGGCCTTAGACAAGGATGTGTGATGTCACTGTGGCTGTTCAATATATTTATAGATGGGGTTGTAAGAGAAGTGAATGCGAGGGTCTTCACAAGAGGTGTGGGGTTAAAAGTTAAAGAATCAAATACAAAGTGGGAGTTGTCACAGTTGGTTTTTGCTGATGACACTGTGCTTTTGGGAGATTCTGAAGAGAAGTTGCAGAGGTTGGTGGATGAATTTGGTAGGGTGTGTAAAAGAAGAAAATTGAAAGTGAATATAGGAAAGAGTAAGGTGATGAGGATAACAAAAAGATTAGGTGACGAAAGATTGGATATCAGATTGGAGGGAGAGAGTATGGAGGAGGTGAATGTATTCAGATATTTGGGAGTGGACATGTCAGCAGATGGGTCTATGAAGGATGAGGTGAATCATAGAATTGATGAGGGGAAAAGGGTGAGTGGAGCACTTCGGAGTCTGTGGAGACAGAACCTTGTCCATGGAAGTAAAGAGGGGAATGTATGAGAGTATAGTTATACCAACACTCTTATATGAGTGTGAAGCATGGGTGATGAATGTTGCAATGAGAAGGCTGGAGGCAGTGGAGATGTCATGTCTGAGGTCAATGTGTGGTGTGAATATAATGCAGAGAATTCGGAGTTTGGAAATTAGGAGGATGTGCAGGATTACCAAAACTATTATCCAGAGAGCTGAGGAGGGGTTGTTGAGGTGGTTCGGACATGTAGAGAGAATGGAACGAGACAGAATGACTTCGAGAGTGTATAAATCTGTAGTGGAGTGAAGGCGGGGTAGGGGTCGGCCTAGGAAAGGTTGGAGGGAGGGGGTAAAGGAGGTTTTGTGTGCGAGGGGCTTGGACTTTCGGCAAGCATGTGTGAGCGTATTTGATAGGAGTGAATGGAGACAAATGGTTTTTAATACTTGACGTGCTGTTGGAGTGTGAGCAAAGTAACATTTATGAAGGGATTCAGGGAAACCAGCATGCCGGACTTGAGTCCTGGAGATGGGAAGTACAGTGTCTGCACTCTGAAGGAGGGGTGTTAATGTTGCAGTTTTATAACTGTAGTGTAAAGCACCCCTCTGGCAAAACAGTGATGGAGTGAATGATGATGAAAGTTTTTCTTTTCCAGGCCACCCTGCCTTGGTGGGAATTGGCCGATGTGTTAATAATATAATAAAAAATATATGCTTCACTGTAAACACTTGATCTACACATCCCCTACACACTCTAAAGCCTCCTTGCTCATCTGCAATCCTACTCTCTGTCTTACCTCTAATTCTTTCAATAATAACCCTGCCATACACTTTACCTGGTATACTCAGTAAACTTATTCCCCTATAATTTTTACACTCTCTTTTTATCCCCCTTACCTTTATATAAAGGAACTATACATGCTCTCTGCCAATCCCTAGGTACCTTCCCCTCTTTCATACATTTATTAAACAAAAATACCAACCACTCCAGCACTATATCCTCCCCTGCTTTTAACATTTCTGTCATGATCCCGTCAGTTCCAGCTGCTTTACCCCCTTTCGTTCTACGTAATGCCTCACGCACCTCCCCCCCACTCACATCCTGCTCTTCTTCACTCCTAAATGATGTTGTACCTCCCTGGCCAGTACATGAAATTACTGCCTCCCTTTTTTCATCGACATTTAAAAGTTCCTCAAAATATTCCCGCCATCTACCCAATACCTTCAGCTCCCATCTACTAACTCCCCTACTCTGTTTTTAACTGACAAATCCATTCGTTCCCTAGGCTTTCTTAATTTGTTTATCTCACTCCAAAAAATGTTCTTGTTTTCAGCAAAATTTCTTGACAGAGCCTTTCCCATTCTTTCATCCGCTCTTCTTTTGCACTCTCTCACCACTCTCTTCACCTTTCTTTTACTCTCCATATACTCTGCTCTTCTATTAACACTTCTGTTTTGTAAAAACCTCTCATAAGCTACCTTTTTCTCTTTTATCACACCCTTTACTTCTTCATTCCACCACTCACTCCTCTTTCCTCCTGCACCCACCCTCCTATAGCCACAAACTTCTGCCCCACATTCTAATACTGCATTTTTAAAACTATCCCAACTCTCTTCAACCCCCCCCACTACTCATACTTGCACTAGCCCACCTTTCTGCCAATAGTTGCTTATATCTCACCCTAACTTCCTCCTCCCTTAGTTTATACACTTTTACCTCTCTCTTACTTGCTGTTGCCATTTTATTTTTGTCCCATCTACCTTTTACTCTAACTGTAGCTACAACCAAATAATGATCCGATATATCCGTTGCCCCTCTATAAACATGTACATCCTGAAGCCTACCCATCAACCTTTATCCACCAATACATAATCCAACAAACTACTTTCCTTACGTGCTATATCATACCTTGTATATTTATTTATCCTCTTTTTCATAAAATATGTATTACTTATTACCAAACCTCTTTCTACACATAGCTCAATTAATGGTTCCCCATTTACATTTACCCCTGACACCCCAAATTTACCTACTACTCCCTCCACAACATTTTTACCCACTTTAGCATTAAGAGCCCCAACCACAATTACTCTCTCACTTGGTTCAAAACTCCCCACACACTCACTCAACATTTCCCAAAATCTCTCTCTCTCCTCTACACTTCTCTCTTCTCCAGGTGCATAAACACTTACTATAACCCACTTTTCACATCCAACCTTTATTTTACTCCACATAATCCTTGAATTTATACATTTATATTCCCTCTTTACCTGCCATAACTGATTATTCAACATTATTGCCACTCCTTCTTTAGCTCTATCTAACTCTATTTGAAACCCCTGACCTAATCCCATTTATTTCTCCCCACTGAAACTCTCCTACCCCCTTCAGCTTTGTCTCACTTAACGCCAGGACATCCAGCTTCTTTTCATTCATAACATCTACAATCATCTCTTTCTTATCATTCGCACAACATCCATGCACATTCAAACATCCCACTTTGACGGTTTTCTTCTTTTTCTTTTTAGTAAGCTATACAGGAAAAGGGGTTACTAGCCCATTGTTCCCGGCATTTTAGTTGACTTTTACAACACGCATGGCTTACAGAGGAAAGATTCTTATTCCACTTCCCCATGGATATGAAAGGAAAAGCAATAAGAACAAGAGCTATTAAGATAAAATCAAAGAAAACTCAGATGAGTGTGTATACATAAACGTGTACATGTTTGCGTAGCGTGACCTAAGTGTAAGTAGAAGTAGCAAGACGGTGTACCTGAAATCTTGCATGTTTATGATACAGAAAAAAACGACACCAGCAATCCTACCATCATGTAAAACAAATACAGGTTTTCGTTTTACACTCACTTGGCAGAACGGTAGTACCTCCCTGGGTGGTTGCTGACTAAATGACGAATTAAGAATTTCTTGAAAAGCTAACAGGACAGTGTTTCAAAATAGGACAAATACAAGTGACCAAGCCAAAATCCAATGCCACCCCACCCAACCCACTCTCCCTGCTGGTTACTGAACATGAACGAAAATTACTAAAAAGTGGGAAAAATAGTTTCACATTACAGTATACCTGTTAATACGTGAGGTTCGATGCTCGTGTGAAGATTTAGGTGTTGGAGGCAAGTTTGGAGTTGAGGATGGAGTACTGGGAGCCACTAAAGGTGCAACTAATTCTGTGTTGTCACCAGTTTTCTGACTTGGGTTGCCACACTCGCCATTCTCCAACTGATGCACTTCAACCTTCATTAAATATATATTGAATAATAAAAAATAACGAACATAAATTTATATATGTCTTCCTATAAAGTTGTTTTTGTTTTAATAATACCATAGAGGCATATGCCAAATTTAACAATCATTTAGGTTACCATTCATTTCTGTTTTTAAGTGCCCAATATCAAACTCTAACACAAAAACATCTATTTCTGGAAAAGAAAACACATTCAGTTATTTATAATAGCATACCTGTGTCACAGTCTCCATTTCAGAATCCACCTTTTTCCTCAGTGTTTGCTTCAAGACATAACTTGGCAAAGGATCAGGGTTGGGAGTAAAAGGTTTAACATGTCCATTCATCGATCTGCGTGTGGTTCGCAAAGGAGATGATTGTCTTATGAGTTGCAATTGCAGGCGTGCAGATGGTAACACAGGAGATGACCCTAATTAATAGAAATGAACTTAGACATACACAAAATTACATGAATCAATACCTATGTAATAGTTTTTAATACCTAGAACAATAATTTTTTGTCTACCCTCCAAATGTGAATTAACTACTAGTATACATTTACCAGTTCCCAGGTAAAGAGAAAGAGAAAGTGTGACTGACAGGTAAAATATAAGTTAATCTTAATAAAAAAAATGATCTTGTACAGTGGTACCTCGAGTTACGAGCTTAATTCGTTCCAGACGGCTATTCAAGTGCCGATACCGAAGGAATTTTTTCCCATAAGAAATAATGAAAATTAGATTAATCCATTTCAGACCCCCAAAAATACACTTACAAAAGCACCTACAAAAATACACTTACAAAAGCACCTACAAAAATACACTTACATAATTGTTCGAGTTGGGAGCTACTCGTAAGTAGAGGAACCACTGTACTATTTATTTCAATACATAAACAAGTTGCTTGCTAAAAAAATATATCAGAGAACTCCTCATTCAAAGGAAAAGCTTAATACAGAATCTTACTCCGATATTTCAGCTGTTTCCAAACATTGAGGATATTTGAAACACCTCTTCTAGACATAGATTTCTATGCATTATTATTATTATTATAATCATAACTAAGTGCTAAACCCATATGGGTCACAGTACTGCAGATTCCTATGTAATGATTTAGCTTTCCCAGGGCACAGTTGTCCTTTCTCAGACTCATCTATTGAAATCTCTAGGTTCTCAATAAGCAGTTAAAAAATTTACAACTAGCAGAGGACCATATTCAGAGTAAATCCCCACCTAAATAACAACTACACTTTTCATGTTAAATTATATTTGTAAATTTTCCTTCTAACTATGTACTTTCAAGTTAAGAAATTTAATAAAAAAATTTACTTGCATTTTTCAATACTGCATAAAAGGGTACATTGTTTATGGCACATACTGTACTTACCTAGATCAAAATCAGATTTTAGCTGAACTTCCTTCTTAGAAACTGGAGTCTTTCTGAAGGCATTAGATACAGATTGTGGACTAGATGCAATTACTCGAACCTTTTTGGAACTTTTGGTAGCAGATCTTGTTGCTTTTGGATGTTTCGGCGATGGTATCAAGATTTTTTTTAACCTTAACTGGGGATACAGGCTTGGTGAATTAGTCTTTCTTAACAGTTTCGTTTGGACAACTCTTGAAGAGCTGCTAGTGCTAATATTTTCTTTGAAATTAAATGTTTTGCTTCTGTTTGCCTCTGGAGATGGGCTTGCAGATTCAGTTATTTTAAATTTTGGAGAGTGACTTGCATCAAGGCTTGTTTTAAACTTAGGTGATACTGTTGCATATTTTTTTCCTGATATTGTTGGTGATTGTTGCACATACTTGTTTTTGTAATCTTTGGTGACTGTATTGCACACTTTGTTCTTTTAGGCTCTGGTGATGGACTTGCATCTCTAGTTTTTTTAAGTTTTGGTGATTGAATGGCTTTCATTTTAAGCTCAGGTGACTTGAAAACACATGTTCTAATTGGCTTCGGTGACCGCACCACATTACGTGTTCTTGTCAGCTTTAATGACTGGATTTTGTCACTTGATTTATTCAGCTTTAGTGACTGGATTTTGTCACTTGATTTATTCAGCTTTGGTGACTGGATTTTGTCACTTGATTTATTCAGCTTTGGTGACTGGATTTTGTCACTCGATTTATTCAGCTTTGGTGACTGGATTTTGTCACTTGATTTATTCAGCTTTGGTGACTGGATTTTGTCACTTGTTTTATTCAGTTTTGGTGACTGGATTTTGCCACTTGATTTATTCAGCTTTGGAGACTGGATTACTGCACTTGCTCTTGTAGGCTTTGATGACTGGGTTACTGAACTTGCTCTCGTAGTCTTTGATGACTGGATTACAGTACTTGCTCTTATCGTCTGTGGGGACTGCATTGCATCATTTGCACTTGCCAGCTTTGGTAATTGGATTACCACTTTTGCCAGCTTTGGTAATTGGATTACACCTTTTGCTAGCTCTGGCGACTTGCGTGCAACATGTGCTCCTGAGTGCCTTGGCGACTGGATTTTGTCATTTTTTTTAGTGCGCTTTGGAAACTGGATTGCACCCTTGTTTCTCCCAACTTCATTTGACTTGTCTGAATCAATTTTTCTCTTAAGAATAGGTGACTGGGTTTCAGCCTTTCCCTTATGTTTTGATAATGGAATAGGATCCATTTTCTCAAATTTTGATGACTGGATTGATTCCTTCTTTTCAAGTTTTGATGACCGAGTTGTATCCTTTGCTTGCATATGCTTCGAAGAGCTTATCTGAGAAACCTGTTCTTTACTGGGAGATGATCCAAGCCTCCTCCTCTTCGATGAGGGTTGCAACTGAAACTAAAGAGGAACCCCTAAGAACATTTTTAAAAAGTTACATTAAAACATATGAACTAAGGAACACTGTAGTATGCCTAGTGGCCCAGGCTAGGTAGGTCCAACTCACAACCACTCATATACCAGTCAAACCTATACATGACATTACCCAAAGTTCTAGCCTTAATGACTACCTAGGAATTTGCTCCACTCATCCACAACTCTATTACCAAACCAATACTCTCTTATATCCTTTCTAAATCTAAATTTTTCCAACTTGAACCCATTGCTTTGAGTCCTGTCTTCGTTAAATATTTTTAGAACATTCTTTACATCCCCTTTAGTTATTCCCGTTTTCCATTTAGTATACACCTCAATCATATCCTCCCTAATTCTGCCTTTCTAGAGAATGCAGATTCAAGGTCTACAGTCTATCCTCATAGGAAAGATTTCAGATACATGGGATCAACTCTGTCATCCTTCTCTGTACATTTTCCACCATATTTATACGTATTAACGGTGGCCCATGGCCTGGTGGCAAAAGCTCTCACTTCGCACGGTGAGGGGTCAGGGTTTGATTCTTGGCAAAGAGTGGAAACATTAGGTGGGTTTCCTTACACCGGTTGTCCATGTTCACCCATCAGTAATAATGGGTACCCAGGTGTGAGCTGACTGGTGTGGGTCGCATCCTGGGACAAAAACTGACCTAATTTGCCCAAAATGCTCTGCATAACAAGCGGCTTTCTATATAGTAATGTCATTGATGTCAGCTAGGCCTGTATACCTTGTACATGTACTTGTAGAAGATATTATTATTATTATTATCCTAATACGGTGACAAAAAACGTTGTCTTGGTTTTAAATTACTGCTAACCATCAAAGTCTTGAAGAAGTTATTAAATTTAAACTAGCATTAACTATACACTGTACATTTGTTTCATCTAACAGCTAGTTGAAGTCTTTTATGCTATAACAAATGAGATGTCACTATAAAAAATGTAATTATAAATTAGTTTTTTGTGATCTTTTCAGTTATTAATACAGAAGCGGTTTACTAGTGCCTTGCTCTTGGAGCTGGTAAGGGAGGGAATGTTGAAAGACAGCTATTGAACGAATGATTTAGAAAGTTTTCATTTGGGTCACCCTGCCTCAGCTGTAAGATGGGCAGTGCATTTTTTTTAATATCACACTGTGTGAAGCATGGGTTGCAAATGCTGCAGCGAGGAGGCGGCTGGAGGCAGTAGAGATGTCCTGTCTAAGGGCAATGTGTGGTGTAAATATTATGCAGAAAATTCGGAGTGTGGAAATTAGGTGTGGAGTTACTAAAAGTATTTGTCAGAGGGCTGAAGAGGGGTTGTTGAGGTGGTTTGGTCATGAAGAGAGAATGGATCAAAGTAGAATGACTTGGAGAGCGTATATATCTGTAGCGGAAGGAAGGCGGGGTAGGGGTCGTCCTCGAAAAGGTTGAAGGGAGGGGGTAAAGGAGGTTTTGTGGGAAAGGAGCTTGGACTTCCAGCAAGCATGTGTGAGCATGTTAGATAGGAGTGAATGGAGATGAATGGTTTTTGGGACATGACGATCTGTTGGAGTGTGAGCAGGGTAACATTTTGTGAAGGGATTCAGGAAAACCAGTTAATTGATTTAGTTGGACTTGAGTCCTGGAAATGGGAAGTACAATGCCTGCACTTTAAAGGAGGGGTCTGAGATAGTGACAGCTGGGAGGGACAATTCTCAGCTGTCGTATCTGAGCTCCTCTGCAAAGACAGTGATTATGTACGAGTGTGGTGAAAGTGTTGAATGATGATGAAAGTATTTTCTTTTTGGGGATTTTCTTTCTTTTTGGGTCACTCTGCCTTGGTGGGAGACGGCCGACTTGTTGGGAAAAAGAAAAAAAAAAAAAAAACTCAATGAGGTATCTTATTGAACTTCTGCAAACTGGCCGCATCCCACCAAAGCAAGGTGACCCAAAAAGAAAAACGAAAGTTTCTCTTTTTAACTTAGTAATTAAAATAAAAAAACATTCAATAATGATTACCTTGATAAGTACCCATTTTACACTGGATAATTCTACAACTAAAAAAAAAAAAAAAAAAAAAAAAAAAAATCAGTAACAATACTGTAAAGTACAATAATGAAATACAATACCTCATCAATGACTTCCAGTTCAACCTTTCTCTTTTTATTTCCTTCAGAGTGCAAGGTTCCGGACGATCTGAGGGACCTATAGCGAGTGTAATAAGCTTGCTTGACAGGTGAACGGACGGATATTTGTTTGATTAGTTTAACTTCCCTCGTATCCCATACTGCATCCTTCTTCGTCATGTCTGGCACAGAGATGGCATTTCTAGTGGACAATGACTTTCTCAGGAGCAGTTTAGGCTTTGAAGTGTTCACTGGACTTGGCTTTTCAGCTGCTGACATTGGCATCTTGGTCTTCTCAAGATTTTTTCGCACTCTCCCGCTCATACTTACTAAAGGTGCCATAGACTGCCTTCGTGTTTTTCGTACACTGGAAGCTGGAGAAGTGCTTATGCGACTTACTGAGAGATCTAAACGCTTCAGCATTAGACTTTGTCTGCGTTTCTGCATTAAAAAAATAAAAAATAAAAAATAAAAAATAAAATACACTATTTTAAGATGGCATTATCAACCATTTATATAAAAATCAATTTAGAATTTTATCAGAACATAATAAAAACAAATTAAGAGAAAAAATCTGAAAGTGAGTCTTGCCAAATACCTATGTATAGTCTGAATTTTAGTGGTAGATCTTCATTAAAAATTCTCTTGAAAATTTGGAGAGTAGGCAAATAGCAGCTTAGATATGCAACAGGCTTGTGCAAACGTATTAAGAGAGGAGCGAGTGGAAGCAGGTGATTTGATGTACTGTTGTAGTGCGAGCACGGTAACATTTATGAAGGGATTCAGGAAAACCAGTTAGCTGGACTGAGGTCTGCAGGTGAGAGGTACAGTGCCTATATTCTGAAGGAAAGATGGGGATGTTATCTGGAGGGTCATCTGAATTGTAAAGTCGGCAAGTTTCTGGCAAGACAGTGATTAAATGAGTAATAGTGAAAGTGCTTTTTCTTTGTGGGGTCACCCTGCCTCAGTGGGAGATGTTAAAAAAATATTGAATGGGGAGGAAGAATGAAGTAAAAATTAAAAATGAAACGACCAGGAAAAACTAACCTAAATTTTATTGGAGAGAAAGCAAGACATGACAGTACGTATTAAGAACTGTAACTAAACTTGAGCATCTAAATTGCATAAATATAGTACAGTGGACCCTCGGTTTTCGTTCACCTCCAAACTCGAACAATTATGTAAGTGTATTTTTGTAAGTGCTTTTGTAAGTGTACTTTTGGGGGTCTGAAACGACTAATCTAATTTACATTTGTCCTTATGGGAACAAATTGGTTCGATAACGGCACTCGAACAGCATTCTGGAAAGAATTTTCAACGAAAACCGAGGGTCCACTGTACTGTGTAATTAATAATATTTTCAAGAACACTTATAGGCAAGATAAATATAATCCAAGAGCATACCTGATTCTCCTCTTTCTTACTCTTGAGCCTGGCAGTAGCAGCTGATGTTCTTGTGCTGACAAATCTACAAATAAATTATACATGAAAGCACACACACATTTACTCACATCTTTTAACCTAAATATTCATACTGTTGTCTCTCCAATAGTTTTAAATTTGCCATTCCATGATAAGGAATTAAAGTCCTCATATAAATATGTCCATTAACTTTTTCAACAAACAGACAACACAGGGTTTCTACATTAAACATACGTATTTTCTTTGAAAAATATTATTTGTAAATTCATATAATGTACTGTAATATTTAAGTTCTTTCTTTCAACGCACCGGCTGTATCCCACTGAAGCAGGGTGGCCCAAAAACTAAAGCAATATTTAAGTATATTGACGTAAATAACTCATACAGGGTTAAAAGTAATCAATACATATAATCAGGGGCAGGTCCAGACTTCGTATATGGGAGGGGATAAAAGTGACAATCTGGTTTTTGGGGAAGTATGGGAAGTTGTCGATGAAGAATTTTGGGTCAGCCTTTCGACATATCTGATTATAATGAAATACAACAACCAAAATTAAAATTCAGAAGTCATACGTGTATTTCATAAAATGAAGGACACTTTATATAACCAAAGTTTTCATTTATCTACATAAATACCTATAGTATACTGTATAAACACTGGTATATATAATGCAAAGAGCAAGTTAACTTGAGCAGTTTTTTCAATAAAAGTTTGCTGCCTTTCTCATTCCCTCTTACCTTTCTTTGAATACTGGAAAGGTATATGGAAGCACACAACAAAATTTAGCAAAAATTTATAATCTTGGAACTGTAACAAATACAGTGGAACCCCGAGTTTCGTACAGCTCCCAATTCGAACAATTATGTAAGTGTATTATAGTAAGTGCTTTTGTAAGTGTATTTTTGGGGGTCTGAAACGGACTAATCTAATTTACATTATTCCTTATGGGAACAAATTCGATCGGTAACGGCACTCGAACAGCCTTCTGGAACGAATTATGGCCGAAACTCAGGGTACCACTGTACTTATACGTATATTTGTTGCTAATATGTATAATACAACTAGTATATAAATTCTTTATCCTAGGTAGTAAGTTGGCAGACAGCAACTCCCCAGGGAGGTACTACCGTCCTGCCAAGTAAGTGTAAAACAGAAGCCTGTAATTTCTTTACACGATGGTAGGATTGCTGGTGTCTTTTTTGTCTCATAAACATGCAAGATTTCAGGTACGTCTTGTTACTTCTACTTACACTTAGGTCACACTACATATGCATGTACAAGCGTATATGTACATACTTCTTCTATTTTCTTACTAGTTCTTGTTCTTATTTCCTCTTATCTCCATGGGGAAGTGGAACAGAATTCTTCCTCCGTAAGCCATGCATGTCGTAAGAGTCAACTAAAATGCTGGGATCAAGGGGCTAGTAACCCCTTCTCATGTATACATTACTTAAGTCAAAAGAGAAAACTTTTGTTTTCTTTTTGGGCCACCCTGCCTCGGTGGGAAACAGCCGATTTGTTGAAAGAAGAAGAAGAAACATGCAAGATTTCAGGTACATCTTGCTACTTCTACTTACACTCAGGTCACACTACACATGCATGTACAAGCATATATATACACACACCCCTCTGCATTTTCTTCTATTTTCTTACTAGTTCTTGTTTATTTCCTCTTATCTGCATGGGGAAGTGGAACAAATTCTTCCTCCATAAGTTGTGTCATAAGAGGCGACTAACATCGTGGGAGCAAAGGGATTGTAACCCCTTCTCCTGTATATATATTAAAGTTAAAAAGAGACTTTTGTTTTTTCTTTTTGGGACACCCTACTTCGGTGGGATATGGCCAGTTTGTTGAAAGAAGATAAATTCTTTATCTTTATAGGTTCATCCCTGTCTACATTACCATTAACAAAACATTTATTGAACTAGAATCGTATCCAATGTTGCACACTGGATAAAATAAAAACATCCATAAGCCATGCGTGTAATAAGAACTAAAATGCCGGGAGAAAGGAGCTAGTAACTTCTTCTCCTGTATACATTACTAAATGTAAAATGAAGTTTTTTCTTTTTCTTTTTCAGGTTGCCCTGCCTTGGTGGGAGAAGGCCAGTGTGATAAAAAAAAAAAACAAGTTTCAAAGTATTTATAGATATTTCTTGGTTATGTGGCTTTTATAACGACCATACATATTTAAATAATATTGCACGTTTACTTTTAAACCTGTAGCTCGGTTGACAGCGCACTCAGCTCACACTGAGTGTCTGTGGTTCGATCCCCAGTATGGGTGGAATCAGTGGCCGTTTTCTTAAGACACCTGCTGTCCATGTTCACCTATCAGCAAGTAGGTACCTGGGTGTTAGCCGACTGGTGTGGGTTGCATCCTGGGAGACAAGATTAACCTAAGTTTCCCGAAATGCTCTGCATAACCAGAGGCTTTCTATATAATACATGTATGTCACTGATGTCAGTTATTTTCTGTATAAGTCGTATCATGTACTTGAAGAAATAAAGATTATTATTATTATTCTTAACTGATAATCAATGTTGCCTACCTCCTTGACCCAATAGAAGATTCTGAGAAAGAGAAGTTTGATGCAGGTTTCCATTCATCTGAAGAACTCTTTTTCCTTCCTTTTGGAGAGGACTTTAACCGTCCTACCATAGTTCGCTTACGTGGTGAGATGGTCATTGCCCTGGGAAGAAAAGCATATTTTTTAAATTAAGAATAAATAAATAAACAAGCTGCTGTTAGTTTAACCCTTTAATAATGTAGAAAATTTTTGGTGTCTATCCTTCAAAAGCTATTACATTGGACCCTCTCTATTCGAACACTCCAAAACTCACCCTTTTATGTAAGTTTATTTTTGTAGGTGCTTTCATAAGTGTATTTTTTTTGAGTCTCAAATGGACTAATCTAATTACATCATTCCTAATGGGAATAAATTTGTTTGGTAACAGCACTTGAACAGCATTCTGGAATGAGGGTGAGTTTTGGAGTGTTCGAATAGCGAGGGTTCACTGTATTTTTAATAAAATTAATTCCTTGGATCAAGTGATTATTGTCTTGACATTCTGGAATATGGGAAATTAAATGAAAAAACAATGAAAAGACAATGTATAAGAAAGGTAATTAAAAAAGAGATTCAAGCCATTTTTGGATTTTTCCCATTTAAGCTACACATGATGCTATGTGTATGATACTTTACATAACTATTTATGTGTACCTCTACCTGGATAAACTTACTTTCTGGTTCAAGTTCAACGTGATTATAAGACATGTGCAACCTTAGTGATAATGATGGAGGTGAAGAGTGGTGACAATGATGGAGGTGAAGAGTGGTGACAATGGTGGAGGTGAAGAGTGGTGACAATGGTGGAGGTGAAGAGTGGTGACAATGGTGGAGGTGAAGAGTGGTGATAATGATGGGGGTGAAGTGGTGATAATGATGGGGGTGAAGAGTGGTGATAATGATGGGGGTGAAGAGTGGTGATAATGATGGGGGTGAAGAGTGGTGATAATGGTGGTGAAGAGTGGTGATAATGATGGAGGTGAAGAGTGGTGATAATGATGGGGTGAAGAGTGGTGATAATGATGGGGGTGAAGAGTGGTGATAATGATGGGCATGAAGGGTGGTGATAATGATGGGGTGAAGTGGTGATAATGATGGGGGTGAAGAGTGGTGATAATGATGGGGGTGAAGAGTGGTGATAATGATGGGGGTGAAGAGTGGTGATAATGATGGGGGTGAAGAGTGGTGATAATGATGGGGGTGAAGAGTGGTGATAATGGTGGAGGTGAAGAGTGGTGATAAAAATGAAGACAGTGATGATAATGACGAAGGTGAAGTGGTGATAATGGTGGAGGTGAGGAGTGGTGATAATAGAAGAGGTGAGGATTATTATTATAATCAAGGGGGAAATGCTAAACCTGTAGGATTATACAGTGCCTGTGGGGGAGGACGTGGAAGGTATTCAGGCTTAGTTCAGGGAACTGGAGCAGCTCCAATTCCCTAGATCAAGAGCCCCTCACCAGCATCAAGAACTTTTGAGGGGTGAAGAGTGGGATAATGATGGGGTGAGAGTGGCGATAATGTGGGGTGAGAGGCGATAATGGTGGGGTGAGAGTGGCGATAATGGTGGAGGTACGGAGAGTGGCGATAATGGTGGAGGTACGGAGAGTGGGATAATGGTGGAGGTACGGAGAGTGGCTGATAATGGTGGAGGTAGGAGGTGGTGATAATGGTGGAGGTAGGAGAGTGGGTATAATGGTGGAGGCTAACTGGAGGATGGCATAATGGTGGAGGACGGAAGTGGCGATAATGGTGGAGGACGGAGAGTGGCGATATGGTGAGAGCTACGGAGATGGCGATATTGGTGGAGGTGAGGAGTGGCGATAATGGTGGAGGTACGGAGAGTGGCGATAATGGTGGAGGTACGGAGAGTGGCGATAATGGTGGAGGTACGGAGAGTGGCGATAATGGTGGAGGTACGGAGAGTGGCGATAATGGTGGAGGTACGGAGAGTGGCGATAATGGTGGAGGTACGGAGAGTGGCGATAATGGTGGAGGTACGGAGAGTGGCGATAATGGTGGAGGTACGGAGTGGCGATAATGGTGGAGGTACGGAGAGTGGCGATAATGGTGGAGGTACGGAGTGGCGATAATGGTGGAGGTACGGAGAGTGGCGATAATGGTGGAGGTACGGAGAGTGGCGATAATGGTGGAGGTACGGAGAGTGGCGATAATGGTGGAGGTACGGAGAGTGGCGATAATGGTGGCAGGCACGGAGAGTGGCGATAATGGTGGAGGTACGGAGAGTGGCGATAATGGTGGAGGTACGAGAGTGGCGATAATGGTGGAGGACGGAGAGTGGCGATAATAGTGGAGGTACGGAGTGGCGATAATGGTGGAGGAACGGAGTGGCGATAATGGTGGAGGACTGAGAGTGGCGATAATGGTGGAGGTGGAGTGGCGATAATGGTGGAGGATTGGAGTGGCGATAATGGTGGAGGTACAGAGAGTGGCGATAATGGTGGAGGTACGGAGAGTGGCGATAATGGTGGAGGTACGGAGAGTGGCGGTAATGGTGGAGGTATGGAGAGTAGCGATAATGGTGGAGGTACGGAGAGTGGCATAATGGTGGAGGTACGGAGAGTGGCGATAATGGTGGAGGTACGGAGTGGCAATAATGGTGGGGGTACGGAGAGTGGCGATAATGCCCGCAATGCACAGCATATTAGGGGCTTTTGGCATCTACATCTCATTACTAACTATATTTCTTGTCTACCATGTATCATTGTACCATGTCTCAATAAAGTATTATTAATGGTGGGGGTGAGGAGTGGTGATGATGATGGTGGTGGTGAGTATTGGTGAGTGGTGATGATGATGGTGGTGGTGAGTATTGGTGAGTGGTGATGATGATGGTGGTGGTGAGTATTGGTGAGTGGTGATGATTGTGGTGAGTGGTGATGGTGGTGAGTGATGGTGGTGAGTGGTGATGATTGTGGTGAGTGGTGATGGTGGTGAGTGATGGTGGTGAGTGATGGTGGTGAGTGAGTGGTGGTGAGTGATGGTGGTGAGTGGTGATTGATGATGGTGGTGGTGGTGAGTGATGATGGTGGTGAGTGGTGATTGATGATGGTGGTGGTGGTGAGTGATGATGGTGGTGAGTGGTGATTGATGATGGTGGTGGTGGTGGTGAGTGATGATGGTGGTGGTGGTGAGTGATGATGGTGGTGGTGGTGGTGAGTGATGATGGTGAGTGATGATGGTGAGTGATGGTGGTGGTGAGTGATGATGGTGGTGGTGGTGGTGAGTGATGGTGGTGGTGAGTGATGATGGTGGTGGTGAGTGATGATGGTGGTGGTGAGTGGTGATGAAGGTGGTGGTGGTTAGGAGAGGAGTGGTAATAATGGTGTGGGAGGGACAATGTAAGTGTTGGGCATTTATAAAGAGGACATCACAACGTTAGTGGCTGAAACGTTCCCTGCCTTAAAATCCCAGCTATAGTACCTACCAGGCTCACTCCAAGCCGTACTGGCTGCCCACACTCACACGGGAAGGTCACCTCCTTCCTGCTGGATCAAACTTCCCAAGGAAGACACAAATAACGCAATATCAGCGAGAAACTTGAGCAAACTTAATGAAGAAGGCAGCGTCAGCGTGGCGTCCTGCTGATCTAACCAATGGCAGTCACAGCCTCTCACACTTCAGCCAATCACAGCCCAGATCTCCAATGCACTATCCTTCTCAGCCAATCACAAGCCGTTGATTTGTTTTGAATGCGTTCCATGCAGAAGACACAGACATTACGCATTTTTATCTCTGAACCCAGAGTAGTTTGTGGTAGATTATTAGTGGGTAGTTAGTGAGTGGAAGGTGTTGTAGTGTGGTGGTGGAGGATAGAGGTGAGAGAGAGTAAGAGTGATGGTAGTGAGAGTACTAGTTGACTGGTGGCGGTCATGAGGCTCAAGTTTGAATGTATAGCGCTAGTTGACGCTCAGCCATGAAGGAGTGAGGTGCTGCTCTATGCTCCTCTCTACACTCCTCGGGGGAGCCCTTTTTTTTTAAGGTTGTACTTGAGAGTCGCCGTCGTCTCCGTTTTGCCGTGTGTGGTGATGGTTTTTAGCAATAAGGAATGTGTTTATTGACTGTGGTTGAGGGTTTCAAGACAAGGTTGACCAGCGTGTGGGTTGAGTGACAGTTGACTCAAAACTGCCACTAAAACTTAAACCTGTTTTTTTTTTTTTTTTTTTTTGCAGTGTAGTGGAGCCTCCATGCTTTTTCACTATGTAAACCTGCCTACTGTTTCTTCCACTACCTACACAACTTAACACCATCACTTACCAAAGAATTATATTGAAACCCACGTTATGGCAGCACAAAAAATATTTTTAAATTTAAATTCGTTCTAGCGCCTAGTTCAGATCATTGAGTGAAAATCTAATAAATATATATGTCAATTTACATAGTGAGAATTTCAAATTAATTTGATGTGAATCCTATTGAATTTTTTTTTTTGGGGGATGAATGTCGAGTTGTCATGTAACTTTTATATATGTTAATTATGTGGG
>WNWK01028003.1:0-25774 GCA_009830355.1 Cherax destructor | reverse complement strand
GTCCAAGGTTTCAGTCAGACAAGTACAACACCCTCTGGCCGGATGACAGTGGGTACAAGACCACACATCTGTGGATGACAGTGGATTTGCAAGCCACACTCTTGACGGATGACAGTGTGTGCAAGCCACACTCTTGACGGATGACAGTGTGTGCAAGCCACACTCTTGACGGATGACAGTGTGTGCAAGCCACATCTTGACGGATGACAGTGTGTGCAAGCTACACTCTTGACGGATGACAGTGTGTGCAAGCCACACTCTTGACGGATGACAGTGGGTGCAAGCCACACTCTTGACGGATGACAGTGGGTGCAAGCCACACTCTTGACGGATGACAGTGTGTGCAAGCCACACTCTTGACGGATGACAGTGTGGCAAGCTACACTCTTGACGGATGACAGGTGTGCAAGCCACACTCTTGACGGATGACAGTGTGTGCAAGCCACACTCTTGACGGATGACAGTGTGTGCAAGCCACACTCTTGACGGATGACAGTGTGTGCAAGCTACACTCTTGACGGATGACAGTGTGTGCAAGCCACACTCTTGACGGATGACAGTGTGTGCAAGCTACACTCTTGACGGATGACAGTGTGTGCAAGCCACACTCTTGACGGATGACAGTGTGTGCAAGCCACACTCTTGACGGATGACAGTGTGTGCAAGCCACACTCTTGACGGATGACAGTGTGCAAACTACACTCTTTACGGATGACAGTGTGCAAGCTACACTCTTGACGGATGACAGTGTGTGCAAGCCACACTCTTGACGGATGACAGTGTGTGCAAGCTCACACTCTTGACGGATGACAGTGTGCAAGCTACACTCTTACGGATGACAGTGTGCAAGCACACTCTTGACGGATGACAGTGTGGACAAGACTACACATCTTGACGGATGACAGTGTGTGCAAGCTACACTTTGACGGATGACAGTGTCAAGCTTACCTCTTGACGGATGACAGTGTGTGCAAGCCACACTCTTGACGGATTACAGTGTGTGCAAGCCACACTCTTGACGGATGACAGTGGGTTCAAGCTACACTCTTGACGGATGACAGTGTGTGCAAGCCACACTCTTGACGGATGACAGTGTGCAAGCTACACTCTTGACGGATGACAGTGTGTGCAAGCCACACTCTTGACGGATGACAGTTGTGCAAGCCACACTCTTGACGGATGACAGTGTGTGCAAGCCACACTCTTGACGGATGACAGTGTGTGCAAGCTACACTCTTGACGGATGACAGTGTGTGCAAGCCACACTCTTGACGGATGACAGTGTGTGCAAGCCACACTCTTGACGGATGACAGTGATGGTGAAGCCACACTCTTGATGGATGACAGTGTGTGCAAGCCACACTCTTGACTGATGACAGTGTGTGCAACACTCTTGACTGGATGACAGGTGTGCAAGCCACACTCTTGACGGATGACAGTGTGTGCAAGCCACACTCTTGACGGATGACAGTGTGTGCAAGCCACACTCTTGACAGATCACAGTGAGGGTAAGCCACACTCTTGATAGATCACAGAGGGGGTAAGCCACACTCTTGACTTATTACAGAGGGGGTAAGCAACACTCTTGACTGATTACAGAGGGGGTAACCCACACTCTTGACTGATTACAGAGGGGGTAAGCCACACTCTTGACTGATAACAGTAGGGGGTAAGCCACACTCTTGACAGATCACAGTGAGGGTAAGCCACACTCTTGATAGATCACAGTGGGGGTAAGCCACACTCTTGACTGATCACAGAGGGGATAAGCCACACTCTAGACTGATCACAGAAGGTACAAGTCACATTCTTGCTCAGAATCGACTGATTTGACATTCTTACTTCATGTTAGATTGCGCTGAAGCTTCCTGTCTTATTGCAGTGAAGCCAAGAAACTGTTGAAGCAAATATTATCACAAAATACAAGTAGGTAAACAAATACACACCAACGATAAAATTGTTGACATTGGAATTATATATCTATGCTACTCTAATGCTTTCACGATGACACAAATCTTACATCTTTTAGCTTCTAATTCTATAGCATCAAGAATTTGTTATAGTCTTTAGATGCTCTGAAAATTCTTAAATAATTTCCCTGGCAGCGGAATGAGCTTGGGAAATAAAGCAATTTAGGTAATGTAAGTTCTAGAAAATATTGTTCATTTTATTAACTAAATAGAATGGATGAGAGAGATGTATCTGTGAGTTCAGGTGTGTGTAGGTGTTGGCTGGTGTTGTGTGTAGGTGTTGGCTGGTGTTGTGTGTAGGTGTTGGCTGGTGTTGACGTCAAATATGTTGTGGTCTGAGTTGATTGTATTTATTGAGGTTTATTCCCTTCCATTATGCCAAGCTTCCCTTCCTCTATTCCAGTGTTCCCTACTACTGTTCCATCTCACTGTTGCAGAGTTTTCTCTACCTTCCACTATTTTAATAATCTTTCTCACTATTCTTCCCTACTATTCCACTCTCTCCTTTAAATCTTCCCTCCCTCTAATACCCCTAACTGTAACAGTGTTCCCTCTCACTAGTCCCTCACTATTACAGTGTTCCCACTCTCTAGTCCCTCACTATTCCAATGTTCTCTCACCCTAGTCCCTCACTATTCCAATGTTCTCTCACCCTAGTCCCTCAGTGTTCCACTGTTCCCTCCCACTGTTCCAGTGTTCCCTCCCACTGTTCCAGTGTTCCCTCCCACTGTTCCAGTGTTCCCTTCCACTGTTCCAGTGTTCCCTCCCACTGTTCAATGTTCCCTCCCACTGTTCCAGTGTTCCCTCCCACTGTTCCCTCCCACTAAACCCTCCCTCCCACCGACGTAAAGTATTGGCTTCCATTCCAGGGAGTTTCCCCGGAGAGACGGCGGCCACATTTACAGCTTCTCTCTTGATGAACAGAAAATTTTCCCGGCCGTATTTTAATTAGATTTTATTGATCCTCACCACATTGGGAGAAATTCTTTTAAATTACGATAAAGAAACATTTCCCGCGGCCGAACTTCAAATAACCAATTTACTTAGTAAGTAACTATTACATATTATGTTAGGTTATGTAAGAGTTATTTGAAATTGATGATAAAGAGGCCTTGAGGAGGGCAGTCAATTTTTTTCAGGATTTTTTTTTTAGGTGGGGAAAGACTTGATTGAAATGGTGAGTGGCGATAATGTGGACATTAACAACACATTTCGAACGGAAGAGGGTTTAAGGCGATGTTTCGCTCAAATAAAACCTTTTGAAAACAGATCTGTTGAAGCTAACACATCGATTGAGGCTATCATATCTATCGAAGTCTATCATATCTATCGAAGTCTATCATATCTATCGAAGTCTATCATATCTATCGAAGTCTATCATATCTATTGAAGTCTATCATATCTACCGAAGTCTATCACATCTATCGAAGTCTATCATATCTATTGAAGTCTATCATATCATCAGTCTATCATCTTTGAAGTCTATCATATCTATCGAAGTCTATCATATCTATCGAAGTCTATCATATCTATCGAAGTCTATCATATCTATCGAAGTCTATCATATCTATCGAAGTCTATCATATCTATCGAAGTCTATCATATCTATCGAAGTCTATTGACACTCATTCTCCTCCAGCCACCAGGGACCTTGTTCCTCCCCCAGACTCCCCCACACTTCGCCAACACTTATCCCACACTCCCCCACACTCCACAAACATTCATCTCACACTCCCCCACACTCCACCAACACTCATCCCACACTCCCCCACACTCCACCAACACTCATCCCCCACTCCCCCACACTCCACTAACACTCATCCCACACTTCCCCACACTCCACCAAAACTCATCCCACACTTCCCCAAAATCCAACAACACGCATCCCACACTCCCACACTTTCCACCAACACTCATCCCACACTCACACACACTCCACCAACACTCCTCCCACACTCTCCACCAACACTTATCCCACACTCCCCACACTCCATAAACACTCATCCCACACTCCCACACTCCAAAACATCATCAACACTCCCCACATTCCTACAACACTCATCACACTCTCCACACTACTCAAACCTCATCCACATCCCCTAACCCATCAAACTCTCCCACACTTCTCACACTCCACCAACATTCATCCACACTGCCACACACTTCAAACCTCATTCCACACTTCCCCACACTCCACCAAAAGTCATCCCACACTTCCCCACACTCCACCAACACTCATCCCACACTCACACACACTTCACCAACACTCATTCCACACTTCCCTCCTAAGTCATCCACTTCCACACTCCCACTCATCCCATCAAACTCAAAATCTCCACACTCTCCACTCCCACACTACTCCAAAACTCATCCACACTCTCACATCTAAAACTCATCCCACACTTCTCCACACTCCCTACACTCCATCAAACCACTCACTCACACTTCTCCACACTCAACCACACTACACTCTCCACCAACACTCATCCCACACTGCCACACACTTCACCAACACTCATCCCACACTCCACCAACACTCATTCCACACTTCCCCACACTCCATCAAAAGTTATCCCACACTTCCCCACAATCCACCAACATTCATCCCACACTCCACCAAACACTCATCCCACACTCCACCAAAAGTCATACCACACTCCACCAACACTCATCCCACACTAACACACACTTCACCAACACTCATCCCACACTCCCCTACACTCCCCCACACTCCACAAACACTCATCCCACACTCTCTCACACCACTCCAAAACTCATCCCACACTCCCCTACACTCAACCAGCACTCCACACTCTCCACCAAAACTCATCCCACACTGCCACGCACTCCAACAACACTCATCCCACACTCCCACACACTCCATCAACATTCATCCCACACACCCACGCACTCCAACATTCATCCCACACACTCCACCAACACTCATCCCACACTCCCACACACTCCACCAACACTCATCCCACACTCCCACACACTCCACCAACATTCTACCCACAATCGCACGCACTCCTACAACAGTCATCCCACACACTCCACCAACACTCATCCCACACTCCCACACACTCCACCAACACTCCTTAAACACTCCCACACACTCCACCAAATTCTACCCACAATCCCACGCACTCCAACAACAATCCTCTCACACTCTCCACTAACACTCATCCCACACTCCAACACTCTCCACCAACACTCATACCACACTCCCCCATACTCCACCAACTCATTTCATACTAACCACACTGCACCAACACTCATCCCACACTCCCCCACACTCGACCAAAACTCATCTCACACTCCCCCACACTTCGTCAACACTCATAACACACTACCCCACACTCCACCACTACTCATCCCACTCTCCACCAACACTCATCCCACACTCTCCCATACTCCACCAACACTCATCCCACACTTCCCCACACTCCACAACACCATCCACCTCCACCTCAACAAAACTTACCCCACACTTCCCCACACTCCTCCAACACTCATTCCACACTTCCCCACACTCCATAAACACTCATCCCACACTCCTACACACTCCACCAACACTCACCCCACACTCCCACACACTCTTCCAACACTCATCCCACACTCCCCCATACTCCAACACTCATACCACACTTCCCCACACTCCACCAACACTCATCCCACACTCCCCTACACTCAACCAAAACTTACCCCACACTTCCCCACACTCCTACAACACTCATTCCACAATTCCCCACCTCCCACCAACACTCCTTCCACACTCCCAAACTCTCCACCAACACTCATCCCACACTCCCTCACACTCCACCAACACTTATCCCACACTTCTCCACACTCCACCAACACTCCTTCTACACTCGCACGCACTGCACCAACACTCATCCCACACTCCAACACTCTCCACCAACACTCATTCCACACTCCACCAACACTCATCCCACACTCACACACACTTCACCAACACTCATCCCACACTCCCCTATACTCCCCCACACTCCACAAACACTCATCCCACACTCTCCCACACTACTCCAAAACTCATCCCACACTCCCCTACACTCCATCAAAACTCATCACACACTTCTCCACACTCAACCAGCACTCCACACTCTCTACCAACACTCATCCCACACTGCCACACACTTCACCAACACTCATCCCACACTCCACCAACACTTATTCCACACTTCCCCACACTCCACCAAAAGTTATCCCATACTTCCCAATAATCCACCAACACTCATCCCACACTCCACCAAACACTCATCCCACACTCCACCAAAAGTCATACCACACTCCACCAACACTCATCCCACACTCACACACACTTCACCAACACTCATCCCACACTCCCCTACACTCCATCAAAACTCATCCCACACTTCTCCACACTCAACCAGCAATCCACACTCTCCACCAACACTCATCCCACACTGGCACGCACTCCAACAACACTCATCCCACACTCCCACACACTCCATCAACACTCATCCCACACACTCCACCAACACTCATCCCACACTCCCAACCACTCCACCAACATTCTACTCACAATCCCACGCACTCCAAAAACACTCATCCCAAACACACTTCAACAATATTCTTCCCACACTCTCCACCAACACTCATCCCACAATTCCACACACTCCACCAACACTCCTTCTACACTCGCACGCACTCCACCAACACTCATCCCACACTCCAACACTCTCCACCAACACTCATCCCACACTCCACCAACACTCATCTAATACTCCCCCACACTGCACCAACACTCATCCCACACTCCCCTACACTCCAACAAAACTCATCCCACACTTCTCCACACTCAACCAGCACTCCACACTCTCCACCAACACTCATCCCACACTTCCACACTCTCCACCAACACTCATCTCACACTCTCACACACTCCACCAACACTCCTTCCACACTCTCATGCACTTCCCACACTCCACCAACACTCATCCCACACTCCCCACCCACCAACATTCTACCCACAATCCACGCACTCCTACAACAGTCATCCACACACTCCACCAACACTCACCCCACACTCCCACACACTCCACCAACACTCCTTAAACACTCCACACCTCCACCAATATTCTACCAAATCCACCACTCCAACAACAACCTCTCACACTCTCTACCAACACTCATGCACCTCAACACTCTCCACCAACACTCATACCACACACCCACATACTCCACCAACACTCATTTCATACTCCCACACTGCACCAACACTCATCCCACACTCCCTCCTCACCAAACTCATCTCCTCCCCACACTTCGTCAACACTCATACCACACTCCTACACACTCCACCAACACTCATCAACACTTCCCCACACTCCCCCAACACTCATTCCACACTTCCCCATGCTCCAGAAACACACATCCCACACTCCCAACAAACCACAAACACTCATCCACACTCCCAAACACTCCCCACACTCACCAACCTCTTCCACACTCCCAAACTCTCCACCAACAGTCATCCCACACTCCTCACACTCACCAACACTCATCCCACACTTCCCTACCTCCTCCAACACTCATCCCACACTCCCTCCCACCTGCCAACACTCATCCCACACTCCGCCACATTCCACCAACCTCATTCACACTGCTCCAAACTCATCACTCTCCCCACTCACAACTCATTCCACTCCCCACACTCCACCAACACTCATCCCACACTCCCACTCTCACCAGCACTCATCCCACACTCAATACACTCACCAACACTCATCCACTACCACACTCTCAACCAACATCATTCAACACTCCCCCACACTCCACCAACACTCCTTCCACACTCCACCTCTCACCAACACTCATCCCCACTCCCCACACTCCACCAACACTCATCCTACACTTCCCAACAGTCCACCAACACTCCTCCCACACTCTCCACCAACACTCATCCCACACTCGTACAACTCCTCCACACTCCCATCCACTCCACCAACATTCATCCCACTCCACACTACACCAACACTTCTCCCACACTCCCACACTCCACAAACACTCACCGCAGTTCACCAACACTCCGCCAACACTCTCCACCAACACTCCTCTCACACACTCCACCTACACATATCCCACACTCCTACACACTCCACCAACACACATCATACACTCACACACATTTCACCAACACACCTCCCACACTCTATCACTCTCCACCAACAAACCTCCAACACTCCAACACTCCTCCCACATCTGGCGCCACAAAAACCTCTAATTAATTAAAACTCTTTTGATGATCAACTTTGTCTTGCGCCGCTGACCTTATGTACTGCCATCCACCTGCTGTAAGATCCCACCTGCTGTAAGATCCCACCTGCTGTAGATCCCACCTGCTGTAAGATCCACCCTGCTGAAAGATCCCACCTGCTGTAAGATCCACCTGATGTAAGATCCCACCTGCTGTAAGATCCCACCTGCTGTAAGATCCCACCTGATGTAAGATCCACCTGCTGAAAGATCCCACCTGCTGTAAGATCCCACCTGCTGTAAGATCCCACCTGCTGAAGATCCCACCTGATGTAAGATCCCACCTGCTGTAAGATCCCACCTGCTGTAAGATCCCACCTGCTGTAAGCTCCCACCTGCTGTAGCTCCCACCTGCTGAAGCTCCCACCTTCTGAAGCTCCCCTGCTGTAGGTCCCACCTGTTATAAGATCCCACCTGTTATAAGATCCCACCTGCTGTAGATCCCACCTGCTGTAAGCTCTCACCTGCTGTAAGCTCCCACCTGCTGTAGATCCCACCTGCTGTAAGATCCCACCTGTTATAAGATCCCACCTGTTATAAGATCCCACCTGTTATAAGATTACCTGCTGTAAGATCCCACCTGCTGTAGATCCCACCTGTTATAAGATCCCACCTGTTATGATCCCACCTGCTGAAAAGATCCCACCTGTTATAAGATCCACCTGTTATAAGATCCCACCTGCTGAAAGATCCCACCTGCTGTAAGATCCTACCTGCTGAAATATCCACCTGTTGAAAAATTTCCCCCCTGTTATAAGATCCACCTGTTATAAGACCCGGGGACCTGTTATAAGTCCCACCTGCTGTAAGATCCCACCTGCTAAGATCCTACCTGCTGAAAGATCCTCCTGCTGAAGACCCCCACCTGCTGTAAGATCCCACCTGTTATAAGACCCCCACCTGCTGTAAGATCCACCTGCTGTAAGATCCCACCTGCTGTAAGACCCCACCTGCTGTAAGACCCCACCTGCTGAAAGATCCTACCCGAAAATCCCCTTTGTAAGATCCCACCTGCTGTAAGATTCCACCTGTTGAAAGATCCCACCTGCTGTAAGACCACCTAAAGACCCCCACCTGCTGAAAAAATCCCACCTCCCGTAGATCCCACCTACTGTTAGACCCCCTTCCTGTAAGACCCCCCCTGCTGAAAGATTTCATATTTTTTAAAGACCCCTTTTCTGCTGTTAGATCCCACCTGCTGTGATCCACCTGCTGTAAAATTCCACCTGCTGTAAGATCACACCTGTTGTAAGATCCAACCTGCTGTAAATCCCCCTTTTCTGAAAGATCCAACCTGCTGTAAGATCCCCCTTTTCTGCAAGACCCCCACCTGCTGTAAGATCCCCCTTTCCCAAGATCCACCTGCTGAAAGATTCCACATGTTGTAAGTCCACCTCAAGATCCCACCTGTTGTAAGATCCCACCTGCTGAAAAAATCCACCTGCTGTAAGACCCCCAATGCTGTTGACCCCCACCTGCTGTTAGACCCCCACTTCCTGAAAGCCCCCACCTGTAAGATTTCATATGCTGAAAGACCCCTTTCGCTGTTAGACGATCTGCTGTAAGACCCCCACCGGGAAAAATCCACCTGCTGAAAAAATCCTCCTGCTGTACGACCCCACCTGCTGAAAGATCGAAACTTATTTTGGATCCCACCTGCTGAAAAATTCACCTCTTCACATGCTGAAAAATACCACCTGCTGAAAGATCCCATCTCAAGACCAAATTCTGCAAGCCCCCACCTGCTGTGGGATCCCATCTGCTGTAAGACGTTCCTGCAAGATCCCATCTGTTAAGATGGTAAAAATGACACGATATCTATTAGTAATAGACACCCCCCAGTGGACACTAGAAAGGAAAGTTCAGCCTGTTACTGGGTTTTTTGCAACAAAGTCAGTATCCGGGGCCCAGTTATCCGATATATTCAAAGCCCAGGAGGTTAAAAACGGTAGGGAATAACCAAACAAATATATAAAAGGTTTATTATTAAAGTGAGTGTCTAGGGTTTCAAAGTAATAAATGTACGTATGATCAGGGGTGTCATAATGCATTAGGAGTAAAATAGGGGGGTTAGCTCACTGTTCTCATATACATAAGGTTGTGAGGCACATATATTCAATGACTCTGAAGTACATCAGGTACAATGTCAGTAATACAATACAGATATATGCAAATAAGAAAAAGTGTGTATATGGGGCCAAAAATTTAAGGCTCGACTTCCCAAAAGTGTCCGACTGAACTTCTTATGTTTGTCTTTTAACAAACTGACAATCAGAACAGCTTGAGACCAGTAAAATGATATCGAACAGCAAAATACCAAGCAGCAGCAACACAGGTCAGAACAAAGGGGATAGGGAAAAAGACACTTAATTGGGGACCAAAAATAGATCCTCCAAAACAGTACAAAACTCCCTTTCTACCGGAAACTGTTCAGCATAAATTTTTAAATTGTGACAAAGGGGGATGCCTTATCGGTTAGGGAGGCTGATAGAGACCCAAGTTTGGCAAAATACCACATATGACAGGGTTGCCACCCTTCTTCCTAATTATGTCTATTGCTGACCTATACCTGCTAGTCAGGTCCTCACTCCTACGTCTGCCAACATCGTTGCCTCCAGCACTGAGACAGATAATAGGATTGCTCTCATTACCTCTCATGATGTCGTCCAGACGGCTAACAATATCCTCCATCCCAGCCCCAGGAAACCCTCTGTCTCCTACTTCTATCTTTCAAGCAGAAGGCCCTATCCATGTACCTAATTTGACTATCCCCAACAAGAACAATGTTCTTACCTTCCTTGGTGTCGATCGTGATGTTCCCAGTAGTCGACTCACATTCATCGGGTAACATGGAGAATCGGTTCGATGTTTCCACAACAGATTCCTGGTTCTTCGTTGATTCTACCTCTCCATCCGTCCTCTTGGTCTTTAACTTTGTCCCATGCATTCCAGCCACTGTCCAGGTTCCTTTCTTGGCTTGAGGATTCTCAACAGGAGGATTACTACGAATCCACTTGTTTTCCTCAGTCAGTTGCTGTATCTCAAGTTTAGCTACCCTCAGTTCTTCCTTCAGCTGCTGGTAGAGTAGCTCAAGAGAGGACATCTTGTTCAGATTCACAAAGAGCACACAAGACACGTCTTCACTGAGTTAAGTCAGGTCCACCACTGCCTTTGTAGTTCTGCCTGGTCCTCGTCCGATTGAATTCTTCTCATCAACTTCACATCATCTGCAAACAGGGACACTTCGGAGTCTATTCCTTCCATCATGTCGTTCACAAATACCAGAAACAGCACTGGTCCTAGGACTGACCCCTGTGGAACCCCACTCGTCACCGGCGCCCACTCTGACACTTCGCCACGTACCATGACTCGCTGCTGTCTTCCTGACAGGTATTCCCTGATCCATTGTAGTGCCTTCCCTGTTACCACTGCCTGGTCCTCCAGCTTCTGCACTAGCCTCTTGTATGGAACTGTGTCAAACGCCTTCTTACAATTTAAGAATATGCAATCTACCCACCCCTCTCTCTCTTATCTTATTGCTGTCACCCTGTCGTAGAACTCCAGTAGGTTTGTGACACAGGATTTCCCGTCCCTGAAACCGTGTTGGCCGTCGTTGATAAGCTCATTCCTTTCTAGGTGCTCCACCACTCTTCTCCTGATAATCTTCTCCATGACCTTGCATACTATACATGTCAGTGACACTGGTCTGTAGTTTAGTGCTACATTCCTGTCTCCTTTTTTAAAAATTGGAACTACATTTGCTGTCTTCCATACCTCAGGTAGTTGCCCTGTTTCGATAGATGTGTTGAAGATTGTTGTTAGGGGTACACATAGCTCCTCTGCTCCCTCTCTCAGGACCCATGGAGAGATGTTATCCGGCCCCATCGCCTTTGAGGTATCTAGCTCACTTAGTAGCCTCTTCACTTCCTCCTCAGTTGTGTGTATTGTGTCCAGCACCTGATGGTGTACCCTACCTCTCTGCCTTTCTGGAGGCCATTCTATCTCCTCTGTGAACACCTCTTTGAATCTCATGTTGAGCTCCTCACACACTTCACGGTCATTCCTTGTGACCTCCCCTCCTACCTTCCTCAGCCTGATCACCTGGTCCTTGACTGTTGTCCTCCTCCTGATGTGGCTGTACAACAGCTTTGGGTCAGATTTGGCTTTCGCTGCTATGTCATTCTCGTACTGTCTTTGGGCCTCCCTTCTGACCTGTGCATATTCATTTCTGGCCCTACGACTGCTCTCCTTATTCTCCGGGGTTCTTTGCCTTCTGTACCTCTTCCATTCCCTTGCACACTTGGTTTTGGCTTCCCTGCACCTTTGGGTGAACCATGGGCTCATCCTGGCTTTTTCGCTTCTCCTGTTACCCTTGGGTATAAACCTCTCCTCAGCTTCCGTGCAAATTGTTGTCATATATTGTGTGTGTATGTGTGTGTGTGTGTGTGTGTGTGTGTGTGTGTGTGTGTGTGTGTGTGTGTGTGTGTGTGTGTGTGTTGTGCGTACTCCCCCCGCGTGCGTGGGGAAGGTGATAGTGTTGGAAGCGACCATTGTGACCGCAGCTTGTCGGTAACATTAAGGCTTCAATAGTTCGCTGGTTTTAGAGGTTTGACGTGCGGAGGAGAGAAGTAAACCCTGAAAGCTACTCTGGTTTAGGGCCGCTGGAGCCGTGCCCTGAATGAGGGAAACATAGGCACTCGGACCCTCGTAAAAGATAGCAAAATCACGTTTTCTTTACCGCAGAAAACGATCGTCGGGATTTGTAAAAATCTGCACAAAGCCGAGGCTATGGTTCCTTAGTCTAAATGTCGTCACACAATCTGTGTATTCAGTAGTTCAGAGAAATTCCTGGAGAGTTTGGCGATAATTTTAATATCGTTATGTAAACCCAGCAATGGCACACGAAGAAGAACATTTTCACGACGGGCAAATATTCAAAGTAGGAGGGATTCTGGCTGTTGAGTCGGAAATATTGGCACCTTGTTGGGGGGCCTCAGTGATTATGGGATAATACTTGTTTCTAAAAGGTATGTGAAGAGGTTACTGGGGTGGGTGGTAAAGGGGTTACTGAGGTGGGTGGTGAAGGGGTTATTGAGGTGGGTGGTAAAGGGGGGTTACTGAGGTGGGTGTAGGGTGGAAGGGGTTACTGAGGTGGGTGGTGAAGGGGTTACTGAGGTGGGTGGTAAAGGGGTTACTGAGGTGGGTGGTGAAGGGGTTACTGAGGTGGGTGGTAAGGGGTTACTGAGGTGGGTGGTGAAGGGGTTACTGAGGTTGGTGGTGAAGGGGTTACTGAGGTTGGTGGTGAAGGGGTTACTGAGGTGGGTGGTGAAGGGGTTACTGAGGTTGGTGGTGAAGGGGTTACTGAGGTGGGTAGTGAAGGGGTTACTGAGGTTGGTGGTGAAGGGGTTACTGAGGTGGGTGGTGAAGGAGTTATTGAGGTTAGATGTGAAGGGGTTACTGAGGTTGGTGGTGAAGGAGCTACTGAGGTTGGTGGTGAAGGAACTACTGAGGTAGGTGGTGAAGGGGTTACTGAGGTTGGTGGTGAAGGGGCTACTGAGGTAGGTGGTGAAGGGGTTACTGAGGTGGGTGGTGAAGGGGTTACTGAGGTGGGTAGTGAAGGGGTTACTGAGGTGGGTGGTGAAGGGGTTACTGAGGTTGGTAGTGAAAGGGTTACTGAGGTTGGTGGTGAAAGGGTTACTGAGGTTGGTGGTGAAGGGGTTTCTGAGGTGGGTGGTGAAGGGGTTACTGAGGTTGGTGGTGAAGGGGTTACTGAGGTTGGTGGTGAAGGGGTTACTGAGGTGGGTGGTGAAGGGGTTACTGAGGTTGGTGGTGAAGGGGTTACTGAGGTTGGTGGTGAAGGGGCTACTGAGGTGAGTGGTAAAGGGGTTACTGAGGTGGGTGGTAAAGAGGTTACTGAGGTTGGTGGTGAAGGGGTTACTGAGGTGGGTGGTGAAGGGGTTACTGAGGTGGGTGGTGAAGGGGTTACTGAGGTTGGTGGTGAAGGGGTTACTGAGGTTGGTGGTGAAGGGGTTACTGAGGTTGGTGGTGAAGGGTTACTGAGGTTGGTGGTGAAGGGGTTACTGAGGTGGGTGGTAAAGGGGTTACTGAGGTGGGTGGTGAAGGGGTTACTGAGGTTGGTGGTGAAGGGGTTACTGAGGTGGGTGGTAAAGGGTTACTGAGGTGGGTGGTGAAGGGGTTACTGAGGTGACAATTTTATAGTTTTCACAAAAATCCAGAGCGTGTTCTTTGTCAAACGAACAATTTGACTTGATATTCGTCAAATGTACGCGTGGGACAGGTGTTTGTGAGGTGGTACCTCAGTGAGCTAGGTGGTACCTCAGTGAGTTACGTGGTACCTCACTGAGTGAGGTGGTACCTCAGTGAGCTAGGTGTTACCCCACTGAGTGAGGTAACACCTCAGTGTTTAACATAAGATGTGCTTGTGTTGCCTCCTCTTCCTATTCCTCTGAAGATATGTATGTTATCACATGAAAGTGCTCAGGTTTTATTTCCTATTTTCACTTGTGGTATTTATGTACATTTGCAATTACTGTGATTTCTCCCATGTGTGACTACCTGCATAATTACATTTGACATCTAGTTGCAGTTATGTTGTTGATGTCTTCTTAATCAGCTAGTTCGTCAAGTAATTTAAGTATCAGGTAGGATAGTGAAAAACGCAATGGATAGAATGAAGGGATGGAGACCAGGGGATCTTACATTACAGCAGAGGGTGATAGCAGTAAATACATTGATATATAGTAAGATTTGGCATGTAGCAGTGATATACCCATTAATGCAAGAAGACATACACACGCTGGAGATTAAAGTGTTTCGATACATCTGGGCGTTTGGTAAACCATGGATTAGGAAAGAGATTGTTAGAAATAGGGTTGAGATGGGGGGTTTGGGGCTAATAGCGATAGAGCGTAGAGTAATATGTATGTATGTTAAAAGATGTGTTATAAGGTGGGGTGGGGTAGAGGCAGGTCGGGGGGGTAAAGTGTCAGAAGAATTAGGTAGGTGGTGGAGAGGCAAGAGTTTGGGGCAGTGTTGGGATCTCTTGAGAAATATAATGGTGATAAAAAATGCTCATAAGTTAACTGCAAGTGATATGGAGAAACTTGGATGGGGTAAAAGTGTAGAAGAAGGCGTAGGGGAATACCCTATGTATGATTGGGGCAATATATGGAAGGGATTCAAGAGTTTGTTATTGAGATCCAGAGACCGGGAACTTATGTATAGATTCTTACATGGAGCGGTGGCATCGAAAGCAGCTTTATTTAGGATGGGCATAGTTAAGGACGGAGTTGTGACAGGTGTGGGATGCAGGAGACAGGGTATCATGCAATTTATTTTGTGAGTATTTAGGGTGGGTACGGGAATGGATGGGTAGGGTATTAAGAAAATTGGGAGGGGCATAACAGTATTACGGGCAATAAGTTTGGATATAAATGGTATGAGTCAACAGGTGCGAAGGGGATTAATGCACTTAATGGTTGACTATGTGTGCGTGTCATGGAGGTTGAAAACCACGGGGGTAAGGGAGCGTATCAGGGCGCTTGCAGCAAGTATGATTGCAACAAGAAATAGGAATAGATGTGTGTATGGGGGGAGATGGGAGGGGGCTTTCTCGGAGCAATACAAAGAAATGAGTTTAAGGGACTTATTGGAAGCATAGGAAATAATGAATGTAAAAGGGCTTGACAACAGGGGGGGGGGAATTAAGGGAGAAAGTAGGGAGGGGAGGGGTAGCTGGGTGGTGGTACAAACGGAATGGTTGGGTAGTAGGGAAGGAAATAGGATTTTACTGGGGGGTAGTGTAGGTATGTAAGTATGTACGGGAATTAAGATAGTGAGGAAATAAGGGGGAGGGGAAAGGATGACGGATGACAAAAGATAATTTTAATGCAAAGGGGAGACGGATGATGACCAGCGGGGGTAAGGATAGTGTATGTGATGTTGGTAAATTACTAAAATAGACGGACAAAATAGACGACTTGAATTCATTAAAGTAAGGGGAAAAATGAAGGTTTACTTTGCATAAAGCAGAATAGGTGTGGTGGAGATAATATATAACGTATGTGCTATGTCCAGATGTTGTTAAGTGAAAATAGTGTGGAAGGGAAGCTGTAGTTAACGCATTGTTAAGTTTGCAAAAATCGGTTCAAACATGTTAATGTGAATAATGGTGTTTCAAGATATGAGTGGATGAATTACTGTTACAATGTACAGATATACAGAATAATAACTACGAAGCTTGAGGTCAAGGTACGAGTGGAAGTGTGTATGTAGGTATGAAAGATGATTGGTGTTACTTTCACAGATGATGTCAAGTCATATCATATAAGAATTACTTTATAATGAACAATGGATTAACATATATGTCGAGTGTCATAAAAAATTGTGGTTGAGATATATACAGTTTTATGTATAAATATAAAGCATAGAAAATGTAGTGGAGAAAGTGGACACCTTGTGGTATGTACATCAGGGAATGACTTTGGCAGGACGAGTGCTGATAAATTATAAGGGTACTGCAGAAGTACATAAATGTATGTTATAAGGGAATATATTTATGTTGTTGAAGAATTGAAGATGAAAGGAAGAATTTTGGTGTATAAAATGTAGTCTTATTAGTTTGGGGCAAAATCACATTTAAAAGTTGTTGTAAGTGATTAATGCATAGCATAATGCAGAGGAGGGAACCGAGTAAACTCAGAGAGGAGGTGTAGAGTAATAACACCTAGGGATGACATATTTACACCTTGGGTGTATATACTTTGTTGTGAAAATATTAATGTATGTCAAAGGGTCAATAGCATAGGAGAGGAACAGAAGGAGATATTGTACAGTAAGAAAATATAAAGACTTATGTGTTGTAGACGTCAGTCCTACAGTTCAATTTGTATGTAGTATTGATAATGTAGTCTGGGAATGTTGTTGTTTCCATAAATGTATCAATATCATGCCTTACAGACATTATATTTTTTTTTTGTTTGTTTGCTCTGTATATATATATATGTGTTTTAAATAAAATATAAAAAAAAAAAAATTTGTATGTAGTATTGATAATGTAGTCTGGGAATGTTGTTGTTTCCATAAATGTATCAATATCATGCCTTACAGACATTATATTTTTTTTTTATGCTCTGTATATATATATATTTGTGTTTTAAATAAAATATAAAAAAAATTTAAGTGTCTAGTAAGTGCATTCATAATGAGACACTCCTCGTGCAGCCCATTTCAACTATGTGCCAGTATGTTAGCTAATGTGTTCAAGCTTCTTTCTGCACCACATTTATCTGTACTTCAAAAAATGGAACCGTCCTCTCCTTGTTGAAGGTGTGTGTGTGAGTGTAAGTGTGTGTGAGTGTGAGTGTGAGTCCTCTCTCTCTTAACATTCATTAGGTGGTGAAGTTTTTCCTCTCTTACCCCTGTGGGTTCTGTCATACCTATATTTGAACCCGAGTGTCTCCACTACCTGGCAGCCTAGCACTACCTTCACACTGAAAAAGTTATAGCTCATTTGTGTATTTTGCTTATATCTGTGTTCCTTCGTTCCTTCTCATGTCAAACATGGTCTCTGTCTTCCTTGTATATAACCCTTGTCAGTTTCCCCCTAGTCGTTCCTCGTAGCTCAGGTCTCACTCCCAGGATTAATCTGAGCTAAATCTTTGTACTTTTTCAAGTTTGTTTACTTGTCAGACTAGGTGAGGGATCCACGCTGTCACTGCCTGCTCGATATTGGGATTTAGTTCCTTATGTTCAGCATCCTACACAGGGAGACATGGACGGAAATGTGGATGAAGAGGTGGGACGGACACATAGCTGGACAGGAAGGATGTACGAAAGGAGAGAGGTGCTGAAGTATAAAGAAATATATATATATATATATATATATATATATATATATATATATATATATATATATATATATATATATATATATATATATATATATATATATATTGATAAATAAGAAAGATACATGGACTGATCATTTGGAAGGAGGAATGGTCTGTTGAAAGAAAGAGGAAAAGATGAAGGGTTGAATGAATGAAATTAGGATGGACAAACAGATTAAGTAAAGACAATCCTTTACTTAATCTGTTTGTCCATCCTAATTCCATTCATTGGAAGAATGGATGGTAGGGGACTGTGGCTAGATGGATGAGAAGATGGACGAATGAAAAGCAGGTTGAATGATAGTGTAAAATTTCAATTTGTCTGAATATGAATACAGGAGCATACGAACATTGATTATGCGAGTTGTAACTGGGCGTTGTGCAAAATACAACTAGTGGCAACAAGGGGTTTCAGTTCGCAATCTGGTACAGCAATGGGATCCCACCACTGTCTGGTAGCAAGAGTAGGATCCCATCCCAGTCTGGTGGCAGCGGTGGGGTCCTATCACAGTCTGGTGGCAGCGGTGGGGTCCTATCACAGTCTGGTGGCAGCAGTGGGGTCCTATCACAGTCTGGTGGCAGCGGTGGGGTCCTATCACAGTCTGGTGACAGCGGTGGGGTCCCATCCCAGTCTGGTGGCAGTGGTGGGGTCCTATCACAGTTTGGTGGACACAGAGTACTTGGTTACAAATTCCTTAATACTTGTAATACATAGGCAAGGTTTTTACATAAGCACTGTAAGATAGTCACAAATGCCATGTTATCACTGTCAGCCCGTCAGTAATGACTATTTATCTCTGCCGGAGTACTCCTAACATCAGGTTCTGACTCCCAGATTGTCATTAACATCTCTTTTGCGCTCCCTGCCTTTTATTAACGTTGTTATAACTGAGATAATCTCTGGTGTCAAGTATCACTACTAGACTATGATAAGCATCAGGTTGTTATTGCCAGACTGTTACTAACGTCAATATAACACAACTAAGACCGAGCCTTCCTGGGCCTTGCCCACCGGTTAGTACACTTGCTCACCGGCATCGTTTCTGAGGTTCGTGTTTTCCAGGTCATTTAGGTCCCCACCAGGAACTTCCACGCTGCTCCGGAAACCCTTTAGGTCTTAAAATAATGCTGAGGAGGGGCCAAGGGGAAAAAAGGAGGAGTGGGTGAGGAGACAGAAAGGCGGTAGGAGGGAAAAAGAGTGAAAATGGAGTAGTGGAGGATTTAGATTCTTCTGGGTTGACATTGTACTGCCTCGGTCTGAACCCTCGTCAGAGTTATCATGGTCACAAGAAATTACTGTCTTGTGCGTGATTGCAACCTGTACAGAAGAGGAGGATGAGATGAAATGAAAGGATAATGATGAGAAGAAAAGAATGGTGAGAAGAAAGAAAATGAGGAGGAAAAAGAGTGAGGAATGATGAAGAGAGGGCGGTGAGAATGGTGATGCAGCAGTAGAGAGGGAGGCGTGAAGGGAAGCGGGACATTTTACGTTCTATTGAAGGTATCTGAGAATAATTTTCTATAAAGCTAAATGTATTTCCAAGTCAAATGAGGTGTTGAGAGAGGCCTGCTGAGAGGGAAGGAGGGAGAGAAGGAAGGAGGGAAGACCTCTGCAGTATAATACTACCCCACACACACATACACCACACCCACTGGCCGCCCATGCCCCAGCGCCCACACTTGATACACAATGCTTCTCTCTTTCATTATTCAGATTTTCAATTATTAATCTCCAGCCACCAAAGTAGCCATAATAACAGACGTGATAGTGAGAACTACACACACACACACACACACACACACACACACAGATGCGAGGGGATATATATGAAAGCTAAAAACATAGATAAGTCGCAAGGATGTTAGGGAATGCTCAGTCTCAGGATGGTAAATACTAGACATGAGCTAGATGAAATGATGGGGGCAAACTCTATACACAGCTTCAAATGGAAGTATAGCAGGCAAGTGAGAGCATTATAAACTAGAATCATGTGGCCCTTAAGGATTTTTACACAGAAAGTCCTAAAAATTATTAATTATGTGTTCTTAATATCAAACTGCATTACCAACGACACTGGTGTGGTATAAACCTGACACTTGCATTATTGACACTGGTGTGGTATAAACCTAACACTTGTATTATAGACACTGGTGTGGTATAAACCTGACACGTGTATCATTGGCACTTGTGTGGTATAAACCTGACACTTGCATTATTGACACTGTGTGGTATAAACCTGACACTTGCATTATTGACACTGGTGTGGTATAAACCTGACACTTGCATTATTGACACTGGTGTGGTATAAACCTGACACTTGCATTATTGACACTGGTGTGGTATAAACCTGACACTTGCATTATTGACACTGGTATGGTATAAACCTGACACTTGCATTATTGACACTGGTGTGGTATAAACCTGACACGTGTATCATTGACACTGGTGTGGTATAAACCTGACACTTGTATTATTGACACTGGTGTGGTATAAACCTGACACTTGTATCATTGACACTGGTGTGGTATAAACCTGACACTTGTATTATTGACACTGGTGTAGTATAAACCTGACACTTGTATCATTGACACTGGTATGGTATAAACCTGACACTTGTATCATTGACACTGATATGGTATAAACCTGACACTTGTATCATTGACACTGGTGTAGTATAAACCTGACACTTGTATTATTGACACTGGTGTGGTATAAACCTGACACTTGTATTATTGACACTGGTGTGGTATAAACCTGGCACTTGTATTATTGACACTAGTGTGATATAAACCTGACACTTGTATCATTGACACTGGTATGGTATAAACCTGACACTTGTATCATTGACACTGATATGGTATAAACCTGACACTTGTATCATTGACACTGGTGTAGTATAAACCTGACACTTGTATTATTGACACTGGTGTGGTATAAACCTGACACTTGTATTATTGACACTGGTGTGGTATAAACCTGGCACTTGTATTATTGACACTAGTGTGATATAAACCTGACACTTGTATCATTGACACTGGTATGGTATAAACCTGACACTTGTATTATTGACACTGGTGTGGTATAAACCTGACACTTGTATTATTGACACTAGTGTGATATAAACCTGACACTTGTATCATTGACACTGGTGTAGTATAAACCTGACACTTGTATTATTGACACTGGTGTGGTATAAACCTGACACTTGTATTATTGACACTAGTGTGATATAAACCTGACACTTGTATCATTGACACTGGTGTGGTATAAACCTGACAATTGTATTATTGACACTGGTGTGGTATAAACCTGACACTTGTATTATTGACACTAGTGTGATATAAACCTGACACTTGTATCATTGACACTGGTGTGGTATAAACCTGACACTTGTATTATTGACACTAGTGTGATATAAACCTGACACTTGTATCATTGACACTGGTGTGTATAAACCTGACACTTGTATTATTGACACTGGTGTGGTATAAACCTGACACTTGTATGGTATAAACCTGACACTGGTGTGGTATAAACCTGACACTTGTATCATTGACATTTCTTATTACATTATCAGTATATACTTGGCGCTACATCCTACAGCGCCTGGACCAAGAACCCTTCGTCAGCATCAAGAAGTCCTCCTTCAAAGGTGTATGTAACTGTATCTCAGGATACAGTTATGTATCTCAGGATACAGTTACATACAGGGTTCATCTGTGGCTCCTCGTGGCACTAGGACGCTCATCTCTAACTATTTATGAAGGTCAGACCGAACCAGGTCGTTGAATCTACAATAGGAAAAATATTCAAGATTACATCAGATCTGGTTATCAAGATCACACTAAATCTGATTGTCAAGATCATACCAGACCTGATCGTTGGAACCATGTAAACCCTGGTTGTCACCGTCATAAGATGTATACCTAATATTTCTATCAACAAAATTTAATAATAATAATAATAATAATAATAATAATAATAATAATAATAATAATAATAATAATAATAATAATAGGAGGAGGAGGTGTTGATTCACCGGGAATTCTCCCGGCCCGGGTTTTTACCAGATGCCGACCCGGCTCCGGCTCCCTGGCGTGGGAGTATCAGAGACCTATGTCTCCCAAGGGTGGGGGTACCCCTCAGCGGCGGGACCAACTGGTCCCAGGCCTAGCCACATTCCCCACCAGCACGAGGCAGGTGGTAGATAGATGCTAGGCCACTCTGGTCTGCCACCTTCCCCGCCCCAAGGAGGCTGACAGGAAGGGCAGGCTTGCGAGCCGCAGATGGTAGCAAGCTCCAGCCTTGGCACCTACCCTGCCCTAGAAGGGCTGGGCATGGTGATCGACCAATAATAATAATAATAATAATAATAATAATAATAATAATAATAATAATAATAATAATAAATAATTTAGAAACCTAGAAATTATGACTAACAATTCCTACACACCATAATTTTTATCATTACGACTTAATGTAAAGGTGAAAAATATTACGACAGTGATTACTAATTACCTGTGTATATTTTATATTAGAAAAAATATAATTACTTTAGTGTGGGTTTAAATTTTTTTGAAGTTTATTAATATTAAGTCTAGGCTATCTATCGTTAAACGTCAGTTTTCATCTATAATTATCCTTTCCGTAATTTTAAAATTTCAGATACTAAATAATTATTAATGTGTGTATAATTTCATTTTTTAGAAATAAAGTTGTCATAAAATTATAAATATTTAATTATAAATTATTTTGGTTAGGTTATTAAGGTTCGTCAGGAAAGAGGACAAGTGTTTCCTGACGCGGGTCTTAGATGACCCACCGTTTGAGTTTCTGGTCATCTGACCGAGGCCTTCCAGCTGGCTTACCGGTCCACCCCTTTAAAAATTGTCATAATATAGCCATTTGATTAATTTAATTAATTTGAAGTTGTGCATAATTTTTGTTTAATTAAATAAATCTTTTTTATTTAGTATACAATTTTAAATATATTTCAGCTTTTTCCCCCCTGACTAATTATATTTGTCAATCCTAAATATAATGAGAAAAATTTAAAGTGTTTTAAATAAAAAGAAAATCTGGCTAAGATAATTATTATCTGCAAGGGTAGAACTTAGGTTCTGAACCTACTAGGCTCATAAAGCGTATCTGGAATCGGGTTTGTTCCGAGGAACGAGAGGCTAGCTACAGTTCCTTGGATCAAGAACCATTCACCAACAGCGAGGCATTACCATGAAGGGTGAGAGTGGATGACCAATTCAGTAATTAGATAACAAGTTTCTCACTTTAAGTGCTCATGCTTTATGGAGTAATGAAAAATTTCGAGCCATACTACTGGCATAAGTCACATCATGGAGGCATCAGCAGAGCTGGTACCAGCAGTGGCGGCGGCGTCAGCGGCGGCGGCGTCAGTGGCGGCGGAGGCTGATGTAGGGTATAAGTGACAAGGGCAGTGTTAAAAGCATCAGCAACAGCAGCAGCAGCACAAGTCCATGTATCACAATCCTAGCCACATCTAACACTTATTCCAAGTTAGGGGTAATAAGCCACACTATGTTCTTATGTAAGGGTGGGTGAGGGATATTACAGGAGCGGAGACATAGTTATTGTAGCCTAAACTATACTACAACTGCTTGCAATTTACAGGTGACAAGGCACAGTATATTTTGACAAAATTGGAAATTTCACTCGCTAGTTAGGCAAGAAAAGAGAGGGACCCGGAGCTGTAATTTAAGTAAGGCGAAGCTGCTTCTACACCGCCACCACGGGTAGATGACCCAGTGTTGGCATGAGGAGATACGATAGCCAAGAGTTTATGATGCAGGGCCAGGAGCTGAGAATCGACCCGACCCCTACAAACACAACTCAATAAGTACACACACATACACAGTGGAGAATCAACTCATACAACTACATATAGGCGAGTACTAACATTGTGGCCGCAAAATTAAATTCGTGGTTGCCTGAGCCTCGCCACGCTGCCCCTGGAGGCGTGTGCTCGTGATTGAAGTGATAACAACATGAGTGGTAACCTGAGGCTCCTTGCCGCCTACTCCACCTCTCTCTCTCCCTCACACGCGCCACTCACTTCTTGAAGAGAATATTGATGGTGTTTAGCACAAGTTATAATTTCCCCTGTGGTATTTGCTCTGCAGTTAAGCTATTTTTTTTATAACTGGGGTAATGTTGTTAAATTAGACACATATGCAATACTTGGGTATCTTTATTGAGGAAACGTTTCGCCACACAGTGGCTTCATCAGTCCAATACAAAGAAGAAAGTAGTAATAAAAGGAGGAGTTTGAGGTAATCAGTCCCTCGGCCTGGAGTCTATGTGTTCAGTCCATCAATCTTGAAGTAAATACAACATAAGGCAAATAGAAGTTGCTTATATACTGTAGATAGGTGAGATGAAGCAGGAGGAGGCGGGGTCATAGTGGTATCATCCACTAGTCGAAGTAAGTCCTTGTCCAAAGGTTTGGACAAGGCCACTGTGTGGCGAAACGTTTCCTCAATAAAGATACCCAAGTGTTGCATATGTGTCTAATTTAACAACTTGTCGGTTCTCTGAACCATTCATCTACAACTGGGGTAATGTTGGTGATAGTAGTGGGGTTTTGTTGTTAGTGGTAATGGTGGTAGTCGTGGTGGCGATAGTCTCAGAAACAGAGGTAATCTTATGGTGTCCTGTACTCAATATTTAGTGTGGTTATTAAAGTCTTGAAAGTCTTTTCCGCCTCTCTGATGTTTTCCCAAAACAATAAACTTCTTAGTTATCAAACAGATTCTGTTCTTCCAAAGGGATTCCACATATTCAAGGAGATAGGGGACAAAAAAATGAAGGGTTAGTGCCCTGTTAAATAAAGAAGCAATATTGGAGACTCGAGCAGCTGAATTTGTCACACTACAAGAGTTTAAATGACTGTATGGGTCACAGTAATCATTTTAGTGTAAAAGTCAACAACAGCAGGCCCAGACAGAACCACAACACCAGGAACAAGGCGGCGTTTCCGCACATAATTAGTACTGTCACTTGTTTATACTAGGAACGAAGCAAACCTACTGAATTTAACCATGGAGAAAGACTGCGAAAATTAAGAGGACCACGGGAACGGGTCGTCATATGGTCAGAACCCACGTCAGGTAAATTTCTTTAACAAAATAACCGCTACAGAGCCTCACAGACACGGATTCAGCATTGATACTTTTCCTGAGCCAGTATAGCAGAAAACCCACGATAATGAAGGGGAAGTGATAACCCAAATCAACTGGACCTGATATTCTTACTCGACGAATCAGAAATTGGAAGGATAAAGATGAAAGTGATAATTCACTCCTGCTAACATTTGAGTGTTAGTCGATGAGGGGCCAGTGAACAAATATAGATACCATAAGACAAGTCAGGGAACGGGTGGCCCGAATCCATGGCAGGTAAGTCCTAAAACTCACAGGCCGAGTGGTTAACGCAGTCCTGTGAGTTTTAGGACTCACTTGCCATGGGTCAAGCCCACCCGTTCCATGATATGTTTACAATCACTTTATTACGATTTCATGAGTCCAGATACTACCATAAGACCATAATAAAGAATCAGG
>WNWK01028002.1:2500-25776 GCA_009830355.1 Cherax destructor | reverse complement strand
CGCATCTTTAGCAAACACAAAGATATTGTTTTTTGTTGGGTCCCTGGTCATGTTGACGTACAGGGCAATGAACAGGCAGACACTGCTGCTCCAGTTTCATATAGAGGTGTTCCTTTCACGGACTATTTTGCGGTCATTGCTACCCACCTTCGCACCCGTTGGCAACAACGCTGGTCTGACCTGCTGAATAACAAACTTCATTCTATTAAACCGAGTATAGGTTTCTGGCCTTCTTCTTGTCACCAGTGTCGGGGCTGGGAGACTACACTCTCCTGTCTTCGCATCGGCCACACTCGTAAGGGCTGTTCTGCCATTGACCCCTTACTGCGCTTGGATACGTATATTCGTAATGCCTTTGCCAATAACCACTCGGTTATCGCCATCTTTTTCGATCTTGAGAAGGCTTATGACATTGGCATGTACATCTCATTTATACCTATGTATCATGTCTACCTAACTGTATCATTGTAACATGTCTAAATAAACTATTATTATTATTATTATTATTATTATTATTATTATTATTATTATAATATCTTGACCCAGGCCCACTCCTTAGACCTCCGAGGCAATCTACCATTTTTCCTTAAGGCTTTCTTAACTGAAAGACATTTCCGTGTCCGGGTTAGTAATGAGCTTTCCCGGACTTTGTCCACGCTGAAGGTGTCCCCCAGGGTTGTGTTCTGAGCGCAACACTATTTCTCCTTGCTATAAATAATCTGGCATCAGTTCTCCCATTCAACATTTGGTCATCGCTTTATGTGGATGACTTTGCTATAGCTTGTGCGGGTGCTGACTGTCACCTCATTGCAGTTTCCCTCCAGCATGCCGTCAACCGAGTTTCCGATTGGGCCACCTCTCATGGGTTTAAATTTTCTAGTAGCAAAACTCATCAAATTACATTTACTAGACGTTCAGTGGTCTCTGATCATCCGTTGTACCTATGCGGCTCACGTATCCCAGAACGTGATACAGTCAGGTTTCTCGGCCTCATGTTTGACCGTCGATTGTCCTGGAAACCTCACATTACCTCTCTGAAGGCAACTTGTCATAGTCGGCTGAACCTCCTAAAAACCCTCGCACATCTTTCGTGGGGGGCTGATCGTAGCACTCTCCTCCGCCTGCATTCAGCCCTAATTTTATCGAAACTCGATTATGGTGACCAGATATATTCGGCGGCTTCCCCTGCTACTCTTTCCAGCCTTAATCCCATTCATCACCAGGGATTGCATTTATGCCTTGGTGCATTTCATTCTTCCCCAGTTGAGAGCCTCTATGTAGAAGTGAACATTCCATCCTTGTCCGATCGTCGTGATGCACATTGCATTCGCTATTATGTTTGCTCCCATGACCTCTGCAATCCTTCCATGTATAGGATTGTCACAGATGTTAGTAGGCGCTCTTTATTTGTCCGTCACCCCTGTTTACTTCGTCCCTTTTCTCTTCGTCTACATTCACTCTTGTCTTCCCTTCAACTACCACCTTTATATGTTCATGTGATATCTCCCTTTCCCCTACCCCCTTGGGAAGTTCCTGCTGTCCGTGTCTGTTCTATTCCTCTACCTTGCGCGAAAGCACAACTACCTACGGCGGCTTCTCGCTCTTTTTTTCTAGACCACTTCCGTTCTCATTCCCATGCCATCGCAGTATACACCGATGGTTCAAAGTCATCTGACGGTGTCGGATTCGCAGCAGTCTTCCTGGAGAGCGTCGTGCGAGGGCATCTGTTACCCTCGTCTAGCATATTTATGGCTGAATTGTATGCCATTCTTGTGGCACTTATCCGTATTGCATCTATGCCTGTGTCACCATTTGTGGTCGTTTCAGACTCCCTTAGTGCTTTACAGGCTATCCGTAAAATTGATACACCTCACCCCCTAATTCTTCGTATCCACCTTTGGTTACGCCGCATCTTTAGCAAACACAAAGATATTGTTTTTTGTTGGGTCCCTGGTCATGTTGACGTACAGGGCAATGAACAGGCAGACACTGCTGCTCCAGTTTCATATAGAGGTGTTCCTTTCACGGACTATTTTGCGGTCATTGCTACCCACCTTCGCACCCGTTGGCAACAACGCTGGTCTGACCTGCTGAATAACAAACTTCATTCTATTAAACCGAGTATAGGTTTCTGGCCTTCTTCTTGTCACCAGTGTCGGGGCTGGGAGACTACACTCTCCTGTCTTCGCATCGGCCACACTCGTCTTACTCACGGGTATCTCATGAAGAGGCTCCCTGTCCCTCTCTGTGAGCATTGTCAGGTTCTAGTGTTTGTTCGACATATTCTGTTGGACTGCTCACTCTATCAACGAGCACGCAGAATTTACCTCCAACGGCATCTTTGCTCTGCGGCCCTTTCTTTACCTTACCTTCTTGCTGATGGACCCTCCTTTAATCCTGACTCTCTCGTTGACACTTTTTGACAGAAACTGACTTACTACACAAACTCTGAAGATTATACCTCTAGCACCTCCCTCAGTCCCTTCTACCTCGATCTCTTGCTACCCTCTATCCCTGCACTATCCACTGTCCTGCTGCACTCCATACCCTACTAATCATCCATCTCCCTCTTACAACCCATTCTCCCTGCATGCTGCAATAACCTGCAGCACTGTATGACCCCTGTGGTTTAGCGCTTCTATTTGATCATAATAATAATAATGGAGATCAACCTCCCTGCAACCCTGTCTGTGACCAGGCCTACATGATGTCTGTTATGTATACACATTACTTCCAGGTTTCTTTCATCTTTTAACCTTTATTATACAAAGGATGATAAGCAGAGGGTATATAAACACTGGGAAAGGCCATCACATGGACAGGTACAGTTCCTGTCTGACCTCTTAATTTGTATATAATCATTGTCTCCTTATTTAGGTACAGGTACACAAGAGTACAATTATATTATCAGACATAATGTAAATTACCTAGGATAAAAGTCAGATAAAGTGACTTATTGATGTGAAAACACTGTATGTATTGAATTGTATGTAGCAACACATATTGAACACGTATTGAACACATATTTAATGAGAGGTGGGAAGGGTGAGGCAGGGGAAGGAAGCTAGGTCTCCCCCACAAAGACAGTGGACTGACACACAGGCAGGCTGCCTGCTAGCTCACTAGATGGAGGGGAAAAGTCCCGCAGTCCAGCTTACAGTGCTTCAAATTTTTTCCCTAGAAGTGACACCATGTTAGTCAAATTTTACAGAATGTTAATAAAAAATATGCTGCAATAGTGTAATAGAGAAAAGGATTGCATGTTAATTGACTGTTTACTGTATGTATTCAGTACATGTTCATGATATGTATCAAATATTAAGAGACTTATAGTGCAGTGAATAAGGGATGATAATAGTTATTGTTCTAGGTAGTAGGTTGGTAGACAGCAACCACCCAGGGAGATACTACCGTCCTGCCAAGTGAGTGTAAAACGAAAGCCTGTAATTGTTTTACATGATGGTAGGATTGCTGGTGTCTTTTTTCTGTCTCATAAACATGCAAGATTTCAGGTATGTAATAATAATAATAATAATATAATAATAATATTAATATTTTTATTTCAATGCATGTTACAAGTGTACATTGTTATTGGTAGTTACAATTATAAAACTGTAATGCAAGGAGAGCCACTGGCATGCATGGCATTAGGGGCAGCTTATTCTAAAGACTTATTCACTAAAGACTTAATGCTAGAGAAATTGATTAAGTTTATTCTAGTTCTGTATTATTTAAAATTTCAATCTGATTATACATACAATAAAAAGACAATACAAGAGAAATTGGTTGAGTTTAGTTTAGTTGTATATTTTAATTCAAGTTACAATATGTTGATGCATTACTAGTATAATAACAATACTAGAAAATTTATTGAGTTTCTTCTAGTTATATATTTTATTTCTATTTAACAAAATGATGATACTATAATATTTAAATGAACAATATGATGATATGATATTGCAACAAGTGTTAAGGAGGATGACATATAAATTGAGATTCTCTTAAGTAAAATAACATTGGGTTTGAAAGTTTGTTACAGTATGAGTATTTAGTATAGTGTGAGTAGGTGATTTTTGAGAAGAGTCTTGAATTGATTTTCGGACAGGGTTAACTTAATATTTACTGGTAATGAATTCCAGATTCTGGGGCCCTTTATGTGCATAGAATTTTTACATTGGTTAGTATGGACTCGGGGTATGTCAAATAGTGATCTGTGTCTTGTGTCATGGTCGTGGGACCTATTAAAGTTGTTGTTGAGAATTTTGAGCGGAGGGTTGATATTAGCATGTAGAGTTTTATGTATGTAGATGGCACATGAATAGGTGTGAATATTTTTTACGGTGAGTAGTTTTAATGTTCTGAATATAGGTGGAGTATGTTGTCTAGAGTGGGAATTTGTTATCATCCTGACTGCAGCCTATTGCTGGGTTATGAGTGGTCTAAGGTGATTTAATGTTGTTGAGCCCCATGCACTGATTCCATAGGTGAGATAAGGGTAGATAAGAGAATGATATAGTGCAATGAGAGCTGGTTGTGGCACATGATAGCGTATCTTAGATAATATACCTACTGTCTTTGAGATTTTCTTGGAAATTTGTTGTATATGAGTTTGGAATTTAAAAATACTGTCAAGGTGGATTCCTAGGAATTTTCCCTCTTTGAGTCTTGTGATGGGTGCACCATTTAGTGTTATGTTAAGTGGAACATTTGTAGCTTTGTTTCCAAACTGTATGAAGTAGGTCTTGTCAGTATTGAGAGTAAGTTTATTTGTCGTCATCCATGTTGTTATTTTCTGTAATTCGGCATTAACTGTGTTGGCTAGTATGACTGGATTTGGGTGAGAGAAGACATATGTTGTGTCATCTGCAAATAAAATGGGTTTGAGTAGTTGTGATGCATTCGGTAGGTCGTTTATGTAAATGAGAAATAAGAGTGGCCCCAGGACACTACCTTGAGGGACACCGACTGTAATTTGTCGTGTGGAAGAGTTCACTCCATTTGTGTACACATACTGGCTTCTGTTGCTAAGGTACGACTTTAGGTAATTGAGGGGGTGCCCCCTAATACCATAGTGCGCTAATTTTGTGAGCAATAAATCATGGTCGACTGTATCAAATGCTTTGCGTAGGTCTAATAATAATAATAATAATAATAATAATTTTTATTTGGACATGATACAAAGAATTACATTTGGTTATTGAGATTACATGAGGTGTACATGCCAAAAGCCCCTAGTATGCAGGGCATTTTGGGCAGACTTAAAATTAACTTAAAACTAGATTGTAAGAATTATTGTAGATAGTATACAATGAGTAAAGGTGAGTATTTAAGCTATGAAATTTGAACATAGTTTTGTACTTTTGTCTTCATTATAAAATTAATTAAATCAGATTAAACAAATTAAAGCAATAGTAATAATAAAATAATAAAAAGTTATGGTTGATAATTTATAAAATAAGTAAAGTTGATTATCTAAGTTTTAAAGTTTGAATATAAGTTGAACATATCAATTAATTGTAGCAATTTATTGCAGCAATGCAACTAATTGAGTGAGATAACAATTTAAAACAATTTAAAACAATTAATTGCATTGCAGTTAGTTTACGTGGTCATTATAATATAAGTGTTGGGAATAATTAGCTAAGTAAGTATTATTCATAACAGGTTTTACATTCATTCATTCAATCGTTCATTCATACATTACATTGACTTTAAAGTCAGGTTTTACGTTAAGTGATTATTCTACTTTGCTGGGAATGGTTGATATGGAGCAATTATCTTTGGGTGAGAAGGTGGTTTTTAGCATCGTTTTGAATTGGGGTACAGGTAGGGTTTCTTTGGCAATGACAGGTAATGAATTCCAAATTTTCGTCCCTTTTTATGTGCATTGAGTTTTTACATAGTGTTAGGTTGACACGGGAACATCGAGGAGTGATCTGTGTCTAGTGTTATGGTCATGTGTCCTGTTAAAATTAGTAAGGAGAAGTTTGAGTGGTGGGTTAATATCTGCATAGAGTGTTCTATGTATGTAATAGGCACAGTAAAAGTATGGATGTCTTGTATGGTGAGTAAGTTTAGGTTTTTGAATATTGGTGGAGTATGTTGCCTGGAGTGAGAATTTGTTATCATTCTAACTGCTGCCTTTTGTTGTGTTATTAGTGGTCTGAGATGAGTTATTGATGTAGAGCCCCATGCGCAGATTCCATAGGTGAGGTAGGGGTAAATGAGTGAGTGATATAGGGTAAGGAGAGCTGGTTGTGGAACATAGTACCGTATCTTGGATAGTATTCCCACGGTCTTTGAGACTTTCTTGGAGATTTGTTGTATGTGTGTCTGAAATTTGATTCCCAGCGGAACTTCTTTCTTCTCAAGTGCGGTGTATATTAACTCTAACATGTGTGTTATAGCATCGTTTGTGCTCTTGTTAGTCCTGAATCCAAATTGACAGGGGTTTAGTACATTATGTGAAACGAGGAAGGAATAGATCTGTTTATGAATTAATTTTTCGAAGATTTTAGAAAGCAGTGGTAAATTTGAGATTGGTCTATAATTGTTCAAGTCACTTTGGTCACCTCCTTTGTGGATCGGGGTGACCCTAGCTATTTTGAGAATTGATGGGAAGGTGGAAGATTCAATGGATTTATTGAATAATGTTGCTATAATTGGTGACAGTACGTGTGAAGCTTTTTTGTACATAAAGGGTGGTAAGCTGTTTATGTCTCCTGCTTTGTTTTTGAGGGTGTTGATTACGAGTGAGACTTCAATTGAGTTGGTAGGAGCTAGGAATAGTGTATCTGAGTAGGTGTTGGTGAGGTAGTCTGTTGGACGAGTGTTCGAGCTTGGGATTTTACTCGCTAGATTTTTACCTATGGTGGAGAAGAAAACATTAAGTCTGTTTGCTGTCTCAGTCGGTGAGAGTAGGGGTTCGTCTGTTTTTGATAATTTGATGGTATTTTTCGTGGATATCTTTTTATTTCCTAGAATTGTAGATAGAGTTTTCCAGGTCTTTTTCATATCACCTTTTACAGTCTGGAGTCTGTTCTCATAATACAATTTTTTGGACCTTCTTATCAGGCTAGTAAGGATTGATGAGTAGCGTTTGGATTGTTCTCTGGTTATTAGACTCCTTCTATATTGTTTTTCATATTGGTGCCTCTTGTTTATGGATTTAAGGATGCTGGGTGTTAGCCAGGGATTGTTAAGTCGCTTAGCTGTGATCTGTTTAGTTTTTTTGGGGCAATGTCTGTTATAGAGGTTGTGTGTTTTTTTAAGGAAGTTCTTGATGCATTCATTAGTATCTGAATGTGTTTCTAATTCATTAAGCTAGTCAATGTTCGTCATAGCTGATATAAAATTATTAACAGCTGACTCATTATGCAGTCTGAAGATAACTTTTGAAATTTCTTGGGGCAAAATGCCTAGGTTAGTTATGAGAAAGGTAGGGTAGTGGTCTGTGGTGTTTTCTGTGATTATGCCTGATTTTAGAGGGGATATTGAGTTAGTCCAGATGTGGTCTAGTAACGAGGTACTATTCTCGGAGATTCTTGTAGGTTTTGATATTGTTGGTAGTAATAAGCAGTTGCTCATAGTGTTTGTGAATTCAGTTACCTGTGGGTCCTGGTCATGTAGGAGATTTATGTTGAAATCTCCTGTGACCAGCAAATGATCTTTGTTAAGGCGTGAATCGATTATTAGGTTTCCTAATTTTTCACTAAAGTGGTGGACGTTTGACTGTGGTAATCTGTAGATGTTTATCACTGTGAGGGTTTTTTTCAGGTCTTTTGATTTAAATTTAGCTATAATATATTCTCCATGTTCATCCCTTGTGCAAGAGTTTTCGATACATTCAAGTTGATCTGTATAATATATTGCTGTTCCACCCCCTCGCTGGTCTGTCCTACAGTTGTGAATGGCTGTGTAACCTGGGATGGCATAGACACCTGTAGTATCAGGCTTTAGCCAGGTCTCAGTGAGTGTGATGATTGACATATTGGACTGTAGGGATTGGAGTAGTGCTGTGAGCTCATCATAATGTTTGCTCAAAGATCTAACATTGTAATTGAAGATAGTTAAGTTATTGTTGGCTCTGAGTAATGTCTTTGCTTGATCAGCTGTGTAATAGTTACAGTTGCTGTTTGAGTCATGTAAGTCATTTAATAATAGGTTGATATCAGGATCAATGCCTGTAATCATAGGATTTAGTGTGATTCTATAACTAGACTTGATAACAATGGATTATTTTAAACTTAAAGGTATGGTATTAGATTAAAGTCTTACTTGCTAATGGATTAAAACAATTATGTGCAAGTGTTACTTCTACTTACACTTAGGTCACACTACACATTCATGTACAAGTATATATACACACACCCCTCTGGGTTTTCTTCTATTTTCTTACTAGTTCTTGTTCTTATTTCCTCTTATCTCCATCGGGAAGTGGAACAGAATTCTTCCTCCGTAAGCCAAGCGTGTCGTAAGAGGCGACTAAAATGCCGGGAGCAAGGGGCTAGTAACCCCTTTTTTTTTTTTTTTTTTTCAACAAGTCGGCCGTCTCCCACCGAGGCAGGGTGACCCAAAAAGAAAGAAAATCCCCAAAAAGAAAATACTTTCATCATCATTCAACACTTTCACCACACTCATACATAATCACTGTCTTTGCAGAGGAGCTCAGATACGACAGCTGAGAATTGTCCCTCCCAGCTGTCACTATCCCAGACCCCTCCTTTAAAGTGCAGGCATTGTACTTCCCATTTCCAGGACTCAAGTCCAATTAAATCAATTAACTGGTTTCCCTGAATCCCTTCACAAAATGTTACCCTGCTCACACTCCAACAGATTGTCATGTCCCAAAACCATTCGTCTCCATTCACTCCTATCTAACACGCTCACACATGCTTGCTGGAAGTCCAAGCCCCTCGCCTACAATACCTCCTTTACCCCTTCCTCCAACCTTTTCTAGGTCACCCCTACCCCGCCTTCCTTCCCCTACAGATTTATACGCTCTCCAAGTCATTCTACTTTGACCCATTCTCTCTAAATGACCAAACCACCTCAACAACCCTTTCAGCCCTCTGACAAATACTTTTAGTAACTCCACACCTTCTCCTAATTTCCACATTCGAATTTTCTGCATAATATTTACACCACACATTGCCCTTAAACAGGACATCTCCACTGCCTCCAGCCTCCTCCTCGCTGCAGCATTTGCAACCCATGCTTCACACCCTATAAGAGTGTTGGTACCACTATACTTTCGTACATTCCTTCTTTGCCTCCATGGATAACGTTTTGTCTCCACAGATACCTCAACGCACCACTCACCTTTTTCCTTCATCAATTCTATGGTTAACCTCATCCTTCATAAACCCATCCGCTGACACGTCAACTCCCAAATATCTGAAAACATTTACTTCTTCCATAATCCCTCTCTCCAATGTGATATCCAATTTTTCTTTATTTAAATCGTTTGATACCCTCATCACCTTACTCTTATCTATGTTCACTTTTAACTTTCTACCTTTACACACTCTCCCAAACTCGTCCACTAACCTTGCAACTTTTCTTTAGAATCTCCCATAAGCACAGTATCATCAGCAAAAAGTAACTGTGTCAACTCCCATTTTGCATTTAATTCTCCATAATTTAATCCACCCCTCTCCCCAACACCCTAGCATTTACTTCTTTTACAACCCCATCTATAAATATATTAAACAACCATGGTGACATTACACATCCCTGTCTAAGACCTACTTTTACCGGGAAGTAATCTCCTCTCTCCTACACACCCTAACCTGAGCCTCACTATCCTCATAAAAACTCTTTACAGCCTTCAGTAACTTACTACCTATTCCATACACTTGCAACATTTGCCACATTGCTCCCCTATCCACTCTATCATATGCCTTTTCTAAATCCATAAATGCAATAAAACTTCTCTACCTTTATCTAAATACTGTTCACATATATGCTTCACTGTAAACACTTGATCTACACATCCCCTACCCACTCTAAAGCCTCCTTGCTCATCTGCAATCCTACTCTCTGTCTTACCTCTAATTCTTTCAATAATAACCCTGCCATACACTTTACCTGGTATACTCAGTAAACTTATTCCCCTATAATTTTTACACTCTCTTTATCCCCCTTCCCTTTATATAAAGGAACTATACATGCTCTCTGCCAATCCCTAGGTACCTTCCCCTCTTTCATACATTTATTAAACAAAAATACCAACCACTCCAGCACTATATCCCCCTGCTTTTAACATTTCTGTCATGATTCCGTCAATTCCAGCTGCTTTACCCTTTCATTCTACGTAATGCCTCACGCACCTCCCCACACTCACATCCTGCTCTTCTTCACTCCTAAACGATGTTGTACCTCCCTGGCCAGTACATGAAATTACCGCCTCCCTTTTTTCATCGACATTTAAAAGTTCCTCAAAATATTCCCGCCATCTACCCAATACCTAAACAGCTTACCAACTTTTATGTACAAAAAAGCTTCACAGGTACTGTCACCAATTATAGCAACACTATTCAATAAATCCATTGAAGCCTCTACCTTTCCATCAATTCTCAAAATAGCAAGGGTCACCCCGATCCACAAAGGAGGTGATCAAACAGACATGAATAATTATAGACCAATTTCTAATTTACCATTGCTTTCTAAAATCTTCGAAAAATTAATTCATAGACAAATCTATTCCTACCTCGTCTCACACAATGTACTCAACCCCTGTCAATTTGGATTCAGGACAAACAAGAGCACAAACGATGCTATTATGCACATGTTGGAGTTAATATATACAGCACTTGAGAAGAAAGAAGTCCCACTGGGAATCTTCATTGATCTATGCAAAGCTTTTGATACAGTCGACCATGATTTTCTGCTCACAAAATTAGCACACTATGGTATAAGGGGGCACCCACTCAACTACCTAAAATCATACCTCACCAACAGAAGCCAATACGTGTACACAAATGGAGCGAACTCTTCCACACAACAAATTACAGTCGGAGTCCCTCAAGGAAGTGTCCTGGGGCCACTCCTATTCCTCATTTACATAAATGACCTACCGAATGCATCACAACTACTCAAACCCATTTTATTTGCAGATGACACAACATATGTCTTTCTCACCCAAATCCAGTTATACTGGCCAACACTGTTAATGCCGAATTACAGAAAATATCAACATGGATGACGACTAACAAGCTTACTCTCAATACTGACAAGACCTACTTCATACAGTTTGGAAGCAAAGCCACAAATGTTCCACTTAACATAACGCTCAATGGTACACCCATCACAAGACTCACAGAGGGAAAATTCCTAGGAATCCACCTTGACAGTAGCCTTAAATTCCAAACACACATACAACAAATTTCCAAGAAAATCTCGAAGACAGTAGGCATATTATCAAAGATACGCTATTATGTACCACAATCAGCTCTCCTTGCACTATATCATTCACTTATCTACCCGTATCTCACCTATGGAATCTGTGCATGGGGATCAACAACATTAACCCTTTCAGGGTTTTTGACGTACTAGTACGGCTTACGCGCCAGGGCGTTTGACGTACTAGTACGCATAAATTCTAGCGGCTTCAAATCGAGCGGGAAATCGCTGGTAGGCCTACATGTGAGAGAATGGGTCTGCGTGGTCAGTGTGCGCAGTAGGAAAAAAATCGGGGAGCCAGTGGTGCATTGTGGGAACACCATTTCAGTCCGCCTTGTCCACCATGAATCGCAGCAAGAAACACCTTACTCCTCGGCGAATTGGGACATTATTATTCCCCAGTGACAGTTCTAACAGTGATGGGGTGTCAGTGATGGTGACTTTCAAGGTTTTGACACGGTTGTGCCTGAAAATAATGACGATAATACCGGTAATAGTGAAGAAACCCAGACGACCCACAACCTTCCACCTCTGGTGCTGTGCCGTCTTGTTCACGTTCAGTTGTACCAGAACGAAAGAGGAAATTGTTATTTACTCATACCCAGGACTCAGATGTGAGCAATGGTGATGATAGTGATAGTGATTTTGAACTCCAAGCTCTTCAAAACAGTTCCAGTAGCGAGAGTGAAGTGGAATATTCACCAGTGAAGCGCAGTATATACGACGGTATATGCGCTCTGGTAGTGTGCCATATGCTCTTCCAAGGGTTAGGAGTACATCTAGGAGTACATCCCGTGGGGGTACAACAGGCACAGATAGTGAAACGAAGATGATAGTGCTGCAATTGGTATGAGAAATGTGCATGCATCTGGTGGTGGTAGTGTTGGTGCCAGGCGGGAGGCACCAGCAGTGGACCATGCTGCCACCCACGCCGCTGACTCAGCTCAGCTACAACAAAGGCCACCCTCACCCACCCACCCACCACACCAACCTGCACAACCACAACCTCCACAACCTCAACAACCTCCACAACCTCCACAACCACCTGTCAATATCCAGTACCCACCAGCAGACCGCCAATGGGATTGGCAGGGAGCTCAGAATTTTATTCCCAATCCCCATCAGTTTGATGAAAGCCAAAGTGGAATACGCCCATCTTGTCCACTTGGGAACAATGTTACTGAACTGGAATGCTTTGAATTATTCTTTGATGAACCCCTGATGGATATTATTGTCAGGGAAAGCAACAGATACTTCGATTACACCATGGCAAACACAATACTTTCACCAGGATCACGTCTACACCAGTGGAAAGAAACAACTGTGGCTGAGATGTATCTTTTCTTTGCCACAATAATGCTTATGCCGCATGTTTATAAGCACAGTGTCAAATCATACTGGTCGACAGACCGCCTGATTTCAACCCCAGGTTTCAGTGATATTATACCAGTGAATCGATTTGTGCTTCTGTTATGCATGTTACATTTATCAGACAAAACCAGGCCTGACAGAAACGACAGGTTATATAAGATTAGGAATGTGTTTGTGTACCTGAAACATAAATTCAATATGTATTTTTATCCCTTCAGGAAGCTTGTTATTGATGAGTCTTTGATTTTATTCAAAGGTAGACTGTCGTTCAAGCAGTATATACCAAGCAAGAGGAAACGCTTTGGAATAAAGTTGTTTGTACTTTGTGATTGCTACAGTGGTCTTGTATTGGATATTATTGTGTACACTGGAGGTAATACATTGCAAGATACCAGGAAGTTATTGGGTATCTCTGGTGATGTGGTTAGAACAATGATGGAACCATATCTTGGTAAGGGGCATATATTATATACTGATAACTGGTACACAAGCCCTTTACTCAGTGATTTTTTGCAGTGAACATGACAGATGTGTGTGGTACAGTGCGTGCAAATCGTAAGCATATGCCCAGGTTTGATGCAGGCACTGTAGAGGTGAGGTGCAGGCATTTTCTGCCAATGACATCATGGCATTTCGGTGGCAAGACAAACGAGATGTCACACTGTTGTCATCAGTTCACCCTAATGAAATGGCAGACACTGGCAGGGTGAATAGAGAGACCGATGAACCCATTCTAAAACCTGCAGCTGTGATGGACTACACTCTCAATATGCGTTCAGTGGACAAATGTGACATGCAGATTGGGTTTGTGATTGCGTTCGTAAGAGTTATAAGTGGTACATAAAACTCTTTTTCCATATTCTGGACATTTCAATGCTCAATGCTTATAATATGTATAAGCTGAAGACCAGAAACAAACCACCATATGGTGAATTTTGTTTGTCTGTGGTCAGACAAATAATATTCAAGTACCAAGTAATAGCACCTGCAATAGAACAGCGCCCACGAAATTATGAACAAATACCCTCTCGCCTGAGGCCTGGTGATCACTACCTAATGAAACTGCCTGCTACTGCTTGCAAGACAAAGGCTCAGAAGAGGTGCCATGTCTGTGCACATACAAAAAACGTCCTCAACAACGCAGAGACACTCGTTTTATGTGTGAGGAGTGTAAAGTACCATTGTGCATGACACCATGTTTCAAAGAGTTCCACAAGCTCCACAACTTCTAGGAACATGTCCAGTGACTGTATATATGTATATATATGATAGAAAAATAGTAATAAACAATCTTTGACATTGTTACTTTTTGTAAACATGTTTTGTAAACAATGTAATGAAAACAAAGTTTGTGTAGTTATTGTGAGGTAAATAACGAGTGAATATTTGAAAAACAGCACTTATATTGGTTTCGCAGACCATAAAAGTTATTTGAAAAAGAAAAAAGAAAAAAGAAAAAAAAACTCAAAAATAAAAGAAAAATTACCGGCCGACCGGCAGTCACCGATGTTGCCGTACTTGCCTCATTTTCTCTCAACTTCAATCATCTATATCTCGGTAAGTATTGATCGCAGAAATGTTTTTTTTAGCCTATTAGATTTAGAAGAAAAAAAAACTATTATTTCATAAGAAAAAATAATTTTTTTTTTTTTTTTAAATTTCTCGACCCTGAGAGAGAGTTAAGAATTGAGGCCTCGACCCTGAAAGGGTTAAATCACCTTAGACCACTCATAACACAACAAAAGGCCGCAGTCAGAATGATAACAAATTCCCACTCTAGACAGCATACTCCACCAATATTCAAAAGTCTCAAACTACTCACCGTAAAGAACATTCATACTTACTCTTGTGCCTACTACATATATAAACCTTTACACTCTAATATAAACCCTCCGCTCAAAATTCTCCTCACCAACTTTAATAGGACCCATGACCACAACACAAGACACAGATCACTTTTTGATATACCCCGTGTTCATATCAACCTATGTAAAAATTCTATGCACATAAAGGGCCCCAGAATCTGGAATTCACTACCAGTAAATATTAAGATAATCTTGTCTGAAAATCAATTTAAGACTCAACTCAAAACCACCTACTCACCCAAAACTAAATGATCATACTATAAACTACTCTGAAAAATGCTCATTATTACTTTCCTATACGATAATCTCAATTTTTAATAATATGTTACTGTTATGTTACCCCCTACTCAATCAAAACTAAATACTCATATTATAAGTTAATGTCAAAAATGCTCAATGTTATTTTCCTTAAGATAATCTCAATTCCATATTACCATTACTGTAACAATCTAATATCATTATATAATAATTTAAACAGTAAAATTTCATCATATTGTAATTCTGAAAACAATTTTTAACTAGAATAAACTCAATAAATTTCTCTAATATTAAGTACATAGTCTTTAAGTTACTAGAATAAGCTGCCCCTAATGCCATGGCATGTCAGTGGCTCTCCTTGCACTCAATTTACATTGTAACTACCAATACCTATGTAATCTGCAATCTGCAACGAAATAAAATTTACTTTACTTTACTTTACCTCCAGCTCCCCATCTACTAACTCCCCTACTCTGTTTTTAACTGACAAATCCATTCGTTCCCTAGGCTTTCTTACCTTGTTTATCTCACTCCAAAATTTTTTCTTGTTTTCAGCAAAATTTCTTGACAGAGCCTCTCCCATTCTTTCATCCGCTCTTCTTTTGCACTCTCTCACCACTCTCTTCACCTTTCTTTTACTCTCCATATACTCTGCTCTTCTATTAACACTTCTGTTTTGTAAAAACCTCTCATAAGCTACCTTTTTCTCTTTTATCACACCCTTTACTGCTTCATTCCACCACTCACTCTTCTTTCCTCCTGCACCCACCCTCCTATAGCCACAAACTTCTGCCCCAGATTCTAATACTGCATTTTTAAAACTATCCCAACTCTCTTCTACCCCTCCACTACTCATACTTGCACTAGCCCACCTTTCTGCCAATAGTTGCTTATATCTCACCCTAACTTCCTCCTCCCTTAGTTTATACACTTTTACCTCTCTCTTACTTGCTGTTGCCATTTTCTTTTTGTCCCATCTACCTTTTACTCTAACTGTAGCTACAACCAAATAATGATCTGATATATCCGTTGCCCCTCTATAAACATGTACATCCTGAAGCCTACCCACAACCTTTTATCCACCAATACATAATCCAACAAACTACTTTCCTTACGTGCTATATCATACCTTGTATATTTATTTATCCTCTTTTTCATAAAATATGTATTACTTATTACCAAACCTCTTTCTACACATAGCTCAATTAATGGTTCCCCAAATAACAAAAAAGGCACAATACCGTGTGACTTTGTAAATGATCCAAGTCGGGGCGAAACGTCGTCGTAAGCTCCTCCCTTTTATATGTGCGGGTTGTGTGTGAATGGTTCCCCATTTACATTTACCCCTGGCACCCCAAATTTACCTACTACTCCCTCCACAACATTTTTACCCACTTTAGCATTTAGATCCCCAACCACAATTACTCTCTCACTTGGTTCAAAACTCCCCACACACTCACTCAACATTTCCCAAAATCTCTCTCTCTCCTCTACACTTCTCTCTTCTCCAGGTGCATAAACACTTACAATAACCCACTTTTCACATCCAACCTTTATTTTACTCCACATAATCCTTGAATTTATACATTTATATACCTTCTTTATCTGCCATAACTGATTATTCAACATTATTGCCACTCCTTCTTTAGCTCTAACTCTATTTGAAACCCCTGACCTAATCCCATTTATTTCTCCCCACTGAAACTCTCCTACCCCCTTCAGCTTTGTCTCACTTAAAGCCAGGACATCCAGCTTCTTTTCATTCATAACATCTACAATCATCTCTTTCTTATCATTCGCACAACATCCACGCACATTCAAACATCCCACGTTGACGGTTTTCTTCTTTTTCTTTTTAGTAAGCTATACAGGAAAAGGGGTTACTTAGCCCATTGTTCCCGGCATTTTAGTTGACTTTTACAACACGCATGGCTTACGGAGGAAAGATTCTTATTCCACTTCCCATGGATATGAAAGGAAAAGCAATAAGAACAAGAACTATTAAGATAAAATCAAAGAAAACTCAGATGAGTGTGTATACATAAATGTGTACATGTTTGTGTAGCGTGACCTAAGTGTAAGTAGAAGTAGCAAGACGTACCTGAAATCTTGCATGTTTATGAGACAGAAAAAAGACACCAGCAATCCTACCATCATGTAAAACAGTTTCAGGTTTCTGTTTCACAGTCACCTGGCAGGATGGTAGTACCTCCCTGGGTGGTTGCTGTCTACCAACCCCTTCTCCTGTATATATTACTATATGTAAAAGGAGAAACTTTCGTTTTTCCTTTTGGGCCACCCGCTTTGGTGGGAAATGGCCGACGTGTTGAAAGAAGAAAGAATAGTTATTGTAGTGGCCAGAGATGTGATCTGTCATAATTGAAGTTCAATGCTTGCACTCTGAAGGAGGAGTGAGGATGTTACAGTTTAGAACTGTGAACTTTGACATCAACACACTTCTGGCAAGTCAGCTACTAAATGAGCAATAGTGAAAAGGTTCCCTCGGTTTCAGGTCACCTTACCACAATGGGAGACAGCCAATTCATTAAAAAAGCAAAAATGCTAACAGGACTTTGTGTTTTGCAGGCGGTTCACCTGACTCGCGCCGTGGCGACGCTGCTCAACATGACGACTGAGGAGGAGAGGCTGCTGCGGGAGACACTAGAGTGGAAGATGTCATGGTTTGGATCCAAACCAAATTTGGGTAAAGGCCAGACTGCCAAGACAATCCCTCCATCACAATGACACCCCTGGTGGTGGTCATAGCAGTGCCTCAACTGGCTCTTATCAACTCTTTTTTAAGACATCAGGAGCCATTGACTGTATAAGTTAATAAATTACAACTAGGATAGTGTTTGTTACTACAGATTAAAGGGATTCAGTCAAGCTTTCTTATAAAGCTCTTCTAAATACAACCAGCTTTCTTATAAAGCTCTTCTATACAGCAGCTGGAAAGATATTCATAGTCCATGCTGTTCAATATTGGATGAACTTTTTCAGTCACGTTTATGAGTTTATGAAAAATTTCACTGAGTAGATGAGCTTTGTAAGAGAGCTGACTGCACATAGTGGAGCTTTATGAGCTGACTGTATTGATAAAGTCTCATTAGTATTGGCCTTCCTACAAAAGGATGTAAAGCAAGATGTACTCTGTTAACCCTTTTGAGGACTAGTTCCTAGGCCTTTTGTGTATCCATATGCTCCTGCACTATCTTCTGCAGGATGGATACGTGGTGCACAATAAACTATTCGCTTCGGTGGCAAAAATCAATCATATACACAAAAAAAAGAGTGACCTGAAGAAATCCATTGGAACACGAGGAGTCAGGTGAACATTTTGAACAACTGTGGAACAGCTGCAAGGTGGCAGATACTTTTTTTTATTAATATAAAATTTGCACTGTATTATGTTGACTAGTGACTAAAAAGAAAAGCATCATATTTTCGGAAGTTTCACGCTTATGCATAAAATTCATATTTTCAAAAATGATTTCTCCTTTTTTTTAGCATCTTATAAAATTTTTTTAAATTTGCCCAGATTGAAATACTGGCTTAAGCTGCCCAGATTGAAGTACAGTGGTACCTCGAGTTACGATGGTCCCCAAAATCGCCCTTTTATGTAAGTTTATTTTTTTAAATGCTTTTGTAAGTATATTTTTGGGGGTGTAAAAGGACTAGTCTATTTTACATTATTCCTTATGGGGATAAATTCGTTTGGTAATGGCACTTGAACAGCATTCTCGAACGAAAAAATATTGTAACTCGAGGTACCACTGTACTGGCTTAAGCTGCCCAGATTGAAATACTGGCTTAAGCCATCCAGATTGAAGTACTGGCTTAAGCCACCCAGATTGAAATACTGGCTTAAGCCACCCAGATTGAAGTACTGACTTAAGCTGCCCAGATTGAAATACTGGCTTAAGCCACCCAGATTGAAGTACTGGCTTAAGCCACCCAGATTGAAGTACTGGCTTAAGCTGCCCAGATTGAAGTACTGGATTAAGCCACCCAGATTGAAATACTGGCTTAAGCCACCCAGATTGAAGTACTGGCTTAAGCTGCCCAGATTGAAATGCTGACTTAAGCCACCCAGATTGAAGTACTGGCTTAAGCCGCCCAGATTGCAACCCTGGCTGGCCCATTGCTGCACAAAATCCTGTGGCTATTGGTTTAAAAGTCACATACCAACTGAAGACATATTGGATATCTCAAACACTGAGGATATTTGTAAGCCCAGGCATCTGTTCAGAAGTTCCTCAATAAAACTGTTTGATAATCAAAGCAATGCCACTTTTGAAAGCTGCAAATTTTGTAGTACAACTGTACTGTAATTACCCTCATTAACTTGTAGATAATTTTGCACCAGGTAATTAGTTCTCCACAGTACAATGGTACCTCGAGTTACGATATTTTTTCGTTCGAGAATGCTGTTCAAGTGCCATTACCAAACAAATTTATCCCCATAAGGAATAATGTAAAATAGACTAGTCCTTTTACACCCCCAAAAATATACTTACAAAAGCATTTAAAAAAATAAACTTACATAAAAGGGCGATTTTGGGGACCATCGTAACTCGAGGTACCACTGTACTTAATTAACAACTTTGACACTCTTAATTCTGCAGTTATCTAATTTGTGAAGTCTTATTAACCTTGTTAAAGTAAGGTCATTAAGATTGTATCTTCCTGAAGTTATCGGAGGATAAAAAACACGATTTTCTCGGGTGTCGGATGACAAGTATCTTTATCCTTGAGATAATTCTGTATTCTTATGTATTATAAACCTGCCTTTATGTATATTACAAACCTGCCTTTGTGTATATTTAATTTTAGTGTAATACAGGAGTTGACGTGTGTAGTGACACTATTGAAAGATGTTATACTTTCACTTATTGTACAGAAAAACTGGCATCATATAACGACTTTTGAAGGATGTTATACCCACACTTAATGTACAGGAAAACGATGTTTAATAACACTGTTGTAAGATGTTTTACCCACACTTATTGTACAGGAAAACAGTGTTTAATAACACTGTTGTAAGATGTTTTACCCACACTTATTGTACATGAAAACAGGCATCAAATAACAACTTTCCAAAGATGTTATACCCACATTTCTGGGCCAAAGATTATTATAAACATTATTAATATTTAACTGAAGGATTTAAATTGGCAGACTAACATTTTGGTGGTTGGTTAAAGAAGGTTATGATTTATGTAGCATGTAATCCAACATTTCTTGTAAATATTGTAAGTTTGTAACACTGTAGCAGTGTTCACCTCTGGTGGTGTTTAGTTGAACATTCAGCTCTCATGAAGCTGCACAAATGTGCCTCCCTGTGTTACCATTTTCTAAAACTCAGAACAAAGTTTGTTCCGTCACAGATGTTTGAACGCACTGACGGACGAGTCTGGCGAACACGATAATGTTCATATAGTCGAGATATACATTTATACATTGCATACATTATGATGTATTTTTTACAGCACTAACTATTGTAGCCTGGTACAGTTCTATGTAATGTTATGTATTAATTTTATATGTATCTTCAGAGGCTACATAACTGACCAGCTCAGATGATACGATACATGGCATCAAAAAGTTTTTCGACCTTAACAGCAGTGTTGAAAATTCACCGAGAAAAAGAAGTAGCTTGGTAGATGGGTAGATTATGGTAGATCAGATCTTATTTTATCTTATGGCTTCTTGAACCAGATTATGGTAGATACGAGACCAGTAATTCTCAACAATTTAGTGGCTTTGTGTTTACGATAGTTGGTGTAATGCTTCGGGGGGGAGGGGGGGACATGGCTTCCTGGTGGGGAAGATGGGTGAGGAGTGAGTGATGGTTGATGTGTTTCCTCTTTCACCTTGACATATCTTAGTGGGGAAAGAGCAATATTAAAACAAGGTCAGTCAATTTAAAATAAGGTCAGTCAATTTAAAAAGGTCAGTTGTTTTAAAACAAAAGTTTATCTAAAAGTTGGTCAGTTATTAGGCCTCAAAACAGTGTTTTGTTTCTAGTCAGGTCAACTTAAGTCATTAAGTTTGTTCAGTCAGTCTTCACTTTAATGATCAACTTCAACTCTTGACTTTAGAAATTTAAATACAGTGGACCCCCGGAGTTCGTCATTAATTCATTCCAGAATGCTGCTCAAGTGCTGTTACCGAACGAATTTGTTCCCATAAGGAATAATGTAAATTAGATTAGTCCTTTTAGACCCCTGAAAATACACTTACAAAAGCACTTACAAAAATACACTTACATAATTGTTCGAGTTTGGAGCAGTACGAACTCCGGGGGTCCACTGTATATAGAGTTATGTACAGTAGACCCTCATATTACATGGATTTATTTGGCATGCTTTGGTTATTACACTATTGAAAAATTGTGGCATAATTTTATACAACACTTCGTAAAATTAACTTATCACGGTTCGGTTTGCGGAAGGGTAAAAAATTTGGAGCTTAGCCCCTGTGATATTTCCCTAGCTCAGGCTGCCGTCTGGCTGTGGGTGAAACCACTGTCTTCGCCGGGCTGCACCGGGCTTCAAGGCAGCAAAGGATTGCTTCACCTTGCTCCTTTGCAGTAATATGTCAGGTGATTTCAAGTGTAAGCCCATGGTTATTTACCACTCTAACAATCTTCGTGCTTTGAAAGGTGTAGATAAAAACACCTTACCAGTAATTTGGAGGTCAAACCAGTCAGCATGGATGACAAAGGAAATATTCATTGACTGTTTCGGTTGTATATATACGTCTTACGAGCCAATGTGTTTGACGTATTAAAACGCATAAATTCTAGCGGCTTCAAATCAAGCAGGAGAAAGCTGGTAGGCCCACATGTGAGAGAATGGGTCTTCATGGTCAGTGTGCACCATATAAAAAAAATCAGGCAGCCAGTGGTGCATTGTGGGAACGCCATTTCAGTAGTCCTTGTTCAGCATGCCTAGCAGTAAGAATTATCTGACTCCTTGGTGCATCTGGGACTCTTCTCTTCCTCAGTGATAGCTTTAACACAGTTGGAAGTGTCTGAAGATGAATTTCATGGTTTTGAGGAGTTTGTGACCGAAAGCAATGTCCAGGATACCGGAAGGAAGAAAGAAAAAAAGTAAGGAAGGAAGGTAGAGATGAGAGGAAGGAAAGAAGAGATGAGAGGAAGGAAGGAAAGAAGAAGTAAGGAAGGAGGAAAGGAAGAAAGAGAGAAAGGAGGGAAGGAACAAAAGAAGTAAGAAAGGAATGAAGTAAGAAAGGAAGGCACGAAGGAAGACATGAGAGGAAGGAAGGAAATAAGTAAGTAAGAAAGGAAGCTAGGAAGGTAGGTAGGAAGGAAAGGAAGGAGGTTGTGGGGAAGACATGGAAGCCCTTATGTCTTGACAGGTTGACAGGCAGTGAGGGTGGTGAGTAATGGTATAATATGTCATTTTGACAGCTGCCTTACCCTGACTCAGCAAATTTAGATGTCCCCACACACACACACACACAGCTTCAAGCTTCCAAGTGCTAATAGCTGTTGATGGAAAGTGTCCAGTCATTATATATGTGTATATATATTATAGAACAATAGTAATAAAAAAAAAATTATTGTTGGTTTGTGTAAACAAGTTTTGTAAACAGTGTAATGATACTAATGTTTATGTGATTATTATGTTGCATACGAGTGTATATATATACATTGCACCATACGTTGGTCTCACAGGCCCCATAAGTTATGTGAAAAAATAAAATAGTGAAAAAATCAAGAAACCTTTGAAAGGAAGTAAACCAAAGTTTACCAGGTGAGCTGTATTCGCCGCTGTTGCTATACGCGGCTCATTTTTTGCCATCTTTATGCCTCTATATTGCGGTTAATACTGATTACAAAAATTTTTGGGGGGCTTAAAAGAATCAGAAAAATAATCTTAACATTTTGATAAGATTTTTTTTTTTTTTTTTTTTTTTTAATATTTTGCGACACAGGAGACACTTCAGGATTTGGGGTTGTGACAGTCAAAGGGTTAAGCATCACTTTATTCCTGAAGTCAAGTTTTACCTGCACAGCAAGAACCAAGCATTCAAGGCTCTCTTCATTCTTGATAATTCCTGTACTCATCCAGATGCTTTGCTGGATGTGACCCCACATGTAAAAGTTGTACTTTTACCTCCAAATACAAAATCTTTAATAAAATCACTGGATTGGGGAGTTAAGTCATTCAAGTTTAACTACACAAGAAAAGTAATGAAAAAACTAGTTGCATCAGTGGACTCTGACTCCAACCTGGCAGTACCAAGCTTCTAGAATAATGTATAATGTACTGCAGGGTAAAAGAAGCCAGAGATCAATTACAGAACTTACGCACACTCCAATACAACCATTGACTTTAACCCTTTGACTAT
>WNWK01028001.1:0-25777 GCA_009830355.1 Cherax destructor | reverse complement strand
CTGCAGCATATGGGCGCCTAGCAAGCCTAAGAACAGCATTCCGACATCTTAATAAAGAATTGTTCAGGACCCTGTATACTGTGTACGTTAGGCCCATATTGGAGTTACAGCACCAGTTTTGAACCCACACCTAGCCAAGCACGTGAATAAGCTCGATAAAATGCAAAGGTTTGCAACAAGACTAGTCCCGAGCTAAGGAGTATGTCCTACGAGGATAGGTTAGGGAAATCGACCTGACGACACTGGAGGACAGGAGAGATAGGGGGTAGGGGACATGATAACAACATATAAGATACTGAGAGGAATTGACAAAGTGGACAGAGACAAGAATGTTCCAGATATGGGACACAACAAGAAGGGGACACGGTTGGAAGTTGAAGATTCAGATGAATCACAGAGATGTTAGGAAGTATTTCTTCAGTCACAGAGTGGTCGGGAAGTGGAATAGTTTAGGAAGCGATGTAGTGGAGGCAGGCTCCATACATAGCTTTAAGCAGAGGTATGATAAATCTCATGGCGCAGGGAGAGTGATCCAGTAGAGGCCAGTGAAGAGGCGGGGCCAGGAGATTTGACTCGACCCCTGCAACCACAACTAGGTGAGTAACTAGGTGAATACACACACACACACACACACACACACATACTCACACTCACACACACACACACACACACACATACACACACACACTCATACCCACAAACACACACAAACACACACACACACACACACACACACACAAACACACACACACACTATTGGTATACGCAAAATGGTAAGAAATTCTTGTAAGCATATAACTTCTTCAAGACTTGAAACCTTAAAATGCATTACAAGCACATGATTGGGCAAGTTATTTTGTCATCGAAGGTACTCATTTCCTGACTTTTTCTTATAGAACATTATCTCAAAAAAGGTACTATTATTTATGACTCTTAACGGAAAGTAATTTTATACTCCAGTTAGTAGTATTAATGTTAAAGCCAAGTATTCTAATACTCTAACTTCTTCAAGAGTTTTTATCACAGTTGGCTTCTATCCAATAAATCTTATTTCATGTTTTTTTCTTCAACATCAAAAACAATGTATTAAAAAGAGTAAAGGGATAAAATAAAAATATATTGTGTTAAATATTTTACCTTATTACAAAAACCCTCATAGAAATTCCTGGTTTCCCTGGAGTGTAGCCCAATGATACACTTCTCTGGAGTGTAGCCCAATGATACACTACTCTGGAGGTAACCCAATGATTCACTACTCTGGAGTGCAGCCCAATGATACACTTCTCTGGAGTGTGGCCCAATGATACACTACTCTGGAGTGTAGCCCAATGATACACTACTCTGGAGTGTGCCAATGATACACTACTCTGGAGTGTAGCCCAATGATTCCCTACTCTGGAGTGTAGCCCAATGATTCACTACTCTGGAGTGTAGCCCAATGATTCACTACTCTGGAGTGAGCCCAATGATACACTTCTCTGGAGTGTAGCCCAATGATACACTACTCTGGAGTGTAGTCCAGCGTTACACTACTCTGGAGTGTAGACCAATGATACACCCTGGAGTGTAGTCCAGTGTTACACTACTCTGGAGTGTAGCCCAATGATACACTTCTCTGGAGTGTAGCCCAATGATACACTACTCTGGAGTGTAGCCAAAGATACACTACTCTGGAGTGTGCCCAATGATACACTACTCTGGGAGTGTAGCCCAATGATACACTACTCTGGAGTGTAGCCCAGTGTTACACTACTCTGAGTGTAGCCCAATGATACACTACTCTGGAGTGTAGCCAATGATACCTACTCTGGAGTGTGCCCAGTGTTACACTACTCTGGGTAGCCCAATGATACACTACTCTGGGAGTGTAGCCCAATGATACACTACTCTGGATTTAGCCCAATGATACACTACTCTGGATTGTAGCCCAATGATAACTACTCTGGAGTGTATTATTATTATTATTATAATCAAATAGAAGCGCTAAACCACAGGGGTTATACAGCGCTGCAGGTTTTGTAGGATGCAGGGAGAGTGAGTTGTAAGAGGGAGATGGACGATTAGTAGGGTATGGAGTGGATGACGGTGGGTAGTGCAGGGGAGGAGGGGGTAGCAAAGAGATCGAGGTAGAAGGGACTGAGGGAGGTGCTAGAGGTATAATCTTCAGAGTTTGTGTAGTAAGTCGTTTCTGTCAAAAAGTCAACAAGAGAGTCAGGATTAAAGGAGGGTCCATCTGCAAGAAGGGAAGGTAAAGAAAGGGCCGCAGAGCGAAGACGTCGTTGAAGGTAAATTCTGCGTGCTCGTTGATAGAGGGGCAGTCCAACAGGATATGCGAACAGACACTGGAACCTGACAATGCTCACAGAGAGGGGCAGGGAGCCTCTCCATGAGATACCCGTGAGTAAGACGAGTGTGGCCGATGCGAAGACGGGAGAGAGTAGTCTCCCAACCTCGACTTGGTGACAAGAAGAAGGCCAGAAACCTATAACCGGTTTAATAGAATGAAGTTTGTTATTCAGCAGGTCAGACCAGCGTTGTTGCCAACGGGTGCAAAGGGGGGTAGCAATGACCGCAAAATAGTCCGTGAAAGGAACACCCTATATGAAACTGGAAGGTCATGTACTGCTGACCGCGCAGCAGTGTCTGCTGTTCATTGCCCTACGTCAACATGACCAGGGACCCAACAAAAAACAATATCTTTATGCTTGCTAAAGATACGGCGTAACCAAAGGTGGATACGAAGAACTAGGGGGTGAGGTGTATCAATTTTACGGATAGCCTGTAAAGCACTAAGGGAGTCGAAACGACCACAAATGGTGATACAGGCATAGATGCAATACGGATAAGTGCCACAAGAATGGCATACAATTCAAGCCGTAAATATGCTAGCCGAGGTAATAGATGCCCCTGACGCTGTCCGGAAACACTGCTGCGAATCCGACGCCGTCAGATGACTGAACCATCGGTGTATACTGCGATGGCATGGGAATGAGAACGGAAATGGTCTAGAAAGAAAGAGCGAGAAGCCGCCGTAGGCAGTTGGGCTTTCGCGCAAGGTAGAGGAAAGAACAGACACGGACAGCAGGAACTTCCCAAGGGGGTAGAGGAAAGGGTGAAGCCACATGAACATATAAAGGCGGAAGCTGAAGGGAAGACAAGAGTAGAATGCAGACGAAGAGAAAAGGGACGAAGTAAACAGGGCGACGAACAAATAACGAGCGTCTACTAACATCTGTGACAATCCTATACATGGAAGGATTGCGGAGGTCATGAGGCGAACATAATAGCGAATGCAATGCATCGCGACGATCGGACAAGGATGGAATGTTCGCTTCTACATAGAGGCTCTCAACCGGGGAAGAACGAAAAGCACCAAGGCATAAGCGTAATCCCTGGTGATGGATGGGATTAAGGCTGGAAAGAGTGGCAGGAGAGGCTCGCCGAATATATCTGGTCACCATAATCGAGTTTCGATAGAATTAGGGCCGAATGTAGACGAAGGAGAGTTCTACGATCAGCCCCCATGAAAGATGTGCGAGGGTTTTAAGGAGGTTCAGCCGGCTGACAAGTCGCCTTCAGAGAGGTAATGTGAGGTTTCAGGACAATCTGCGGTCAAACAGGAGGCCGAAAACCTGACTGTATCACGTTCTGGGATACGTGAGCCGTATAGGTACAATGGATGATCTGAGACCACTGAACGTCTAGTGAACGTAATTTGATGAGTTTCCACTAGAAAATTTAAACCCGTGAGTGGTGGCCCAATCAGAAACCCGGTTGATGGCATGCTGGAGGGAAACTGCAATGAGGTGACAGTCAGCACCTGCACAAGCTATAGCAAAGTCATCCACATAGAGCGATGACCAAATATTGGATGGGAGAACAGATGCCAGATTATTTATAGCAAGCAGAAAAAGTGTTGTGCTCAGAACACATCCCTGGGGGACACCTTCAGCTTGGACAAATTCCGGGGAGAGTTCATCTACTAACCCGGACCCGGAAATGTCTGTCAGTTAAAAAGCCTTAAGAAAGAATGGTAGGTTGCCTCGGAGGCCTAAGGAGCTGGGCCAAGATATTATATCTCCAAGTTGTATCATAAGCCTTCTCAAGGTCGAAAAAGATAGCGATAACCGAATGGTTATTCGCAAAGGCATCTGAATATACGTATCCAAGCGCAGCAAGGGGTCAATGGCAGAACGGCCCTTACGGAAGCCATACTGACTAGGGAGAGACTACTGGAGTCTCTAAATACCACATCAAACGTCTATTAACTAGACGTTCCATCACCTGCAAACTGCACTGGTAAGAGCGATGGGACGGTAGTGAGAGGGATCACGTCCGTAGCACCTGGTTTTCGAAAGGAGAACAATAGCAGACTTCCCAGCTGGGGATAACTCCTTGCGACCATACAAGATTAAAGAGTCGTAAGAGGACAGTAAGAGCAGACTGATTAAATGCTGAGCATACGAATATGTATGCCGTCTGGCCCAGCTGCCGATGATCGGCAAGCAGAGATGTTGCCTCCAGTTCTTGAAGGGAAAAGGCACATTATAGGATTCTTCTAAAGAAAAAATCTAAGGCTTTAACTCGCTGGCAGACTTAGAAGAAAGGAACGAGGGGATAGATGGAGCCCCTGAGAAATGCGGACGAGATGATTACCAATTTCAGTGGCAACGGCAAGAGGGTGTATATCGACACCCCGCAACCTGAAGAACAGGAGCCGGGTCGGGGAGAATTTACTCAATTTCCGCACTTTCTTCCAGACTGCACTCATCGAGGAAGCCGAAGTGACAGTAGAAACGTCTCGCCAGCAAGTGCGTTTAGCATCACGTATGACACGGCGAGCAATAGCTCTCTTCTGCTTGGAAATCAAGGAGTCTCTCGGTTCTGTTATCCGATACCTGCCCCCTGCAGCGCGTTTCAAACGCACTGCCCGAGCACAAAGGAGACCACCAAGCACGCACTTCTGAGGATGCTTGCCCGAGGTTTGGGAATAGAATGTGAAGCTGCTGTGAAGATGAGGACGAAAGAGATGTAAAACCTCATCAATGGAGGACGAGGTAGGAACCTCATGAAAGGCGTAAAGATGCGTAAAGGTCCCATTTCGCCGGTCAAATTGCCAGCGTGGGCAATGAGGAGGTGGAGAAAACAGAGGGGACTTTAGGATGATTGGGAAATGATCGCTGTCATGCAAGTCCGGGAGGACGACCAGGTGAAGTCAAGGACAGTTGATGAAGAGCAGATGGAAAGATCGATGCAGGAGAAAGAATGAGTTCGGGGATCAAAATGGGTAAGAGACATTATTTAAAACATGGAGGGAAGAAAGCAAGAAATGCCTCCAACTGAATACCACGGAGTCACAGTGCGACCCTCCCCAGAGAAAGTAGTGCGCGTTAAAATCGCCAAGTAATAGAAGGGTGGCAGTAAGGAAGAAACCAGAAAATCAAATCTGGATAACAATGTCCGCGAAGGGAGAGATATAAAGCAGAGTGTATACCACTTATTCAAGTGGATACGGGCTGCGGTGTAATGTAAGGAAGAAGGGACATAGAGCTGACGGTATGGAACACCAGTGCGTATAAGAAGAGCACTTTCGTTAAAGGTTCCATCGGAAAAAGGATCCGATGAATATAACAAATTATAGCCTGAAAAGGGCCTGATAACAGTGGATTGTAATTTGGGTTCTTGCAAACAGACCCCAATAGGGGAAAACTGGGAGAGCAACACCTGAAGCTCACCCCTGTTACCCCTGAGGCCTCGGATATTCCACTGCAAATAAGCCATGATTTATGGAGAGAAAGATATAATGGAAGTGAGAGGAATCTGGACTAGGGTTAGAAAAGTCCACGTGCGGAGGTAGCGGAAGACCTGTAATCAGAGAAGGAGGAGGACGTTGTGAAGGAAGGGGGTTGAGACGAAGAAGAGATGAGGAACCTCAGGTGGAGTAGTGTCCATCATCTGTCCAGTCTCTGTAATATATTCTGAAATAGCTTCCAGTGTTTCGGAAGACAAAGATGCAGAATGTGGGACTACATTAGAAATGGAAGAAGAGTGAGCAACGATCGGGAGTCTATAGACTGCACAAAGTAGAGGACGAGGAGGTAGAAGAGGGAACTGTCTAGGGACTTGGGAGGGGACAGGGATGAAGGTAGAGTATGAGGAGGAGGATGAACCTCCACACACGTTACAGAACTAGTCGGAGGCGAAGAACCTGGCAATAGGGATTTTTTGCCGGGCTTATAAGAGGGGGCGCTGAGGTTTAGGTGTAGGACGAGGACGTGAGACTCAGAATTGTGCGAGTGAATAGAGGAAGGAGTGTGGATAGTATGGAAGCCGAGGTAGGGACCTCGGAGCCAAGAACATCAAAAGGATTCGAGACAGGGGTGACGGAGGAAGAGGCAACCACAAAGGAAGCCGTGGAACTTGGGACCCCACAAGCGGGGTGACGTTTAGCAATTCGAGAATAAGAAATACGGGAAGTTTCCTTGAAGGCGAAGATGAGAGACAGCCATAGCATAGGAGAAGCCTTCCGCCTCTTTGAGACAACGGATTTCCCGCTCATTCAGGTAAACCTGACAACGGCGAGAATATGAAGGATGTGCCTCATGACAGTTAAGGCAAGAGGGAGGTAGAGTACAAGAAGAACTGGCATGGTCGTCAGCACCACAGACTGGGCATTCGGCCATGGACCTGCAATATTTTGCTGGATGACCAAAACGCCAGCAGTTTCTACACTGCTGCGGTGTAGGGGTCACCTTTCGAACTTGTAAACGTTGACCTGCAATGTAGACCGAAGGTGGCAGTTCTCGGCAGTCAAACGTTAAACGAGCTATATTGCAAGGATAACGTCTTCGCTTATTGGCTGGGAGGACAAAAGTGTCAACTTTAAGGATAGGGAGTTCTTGGAGCTCAAGCTGCTCGAAAATGTCATCACCACATGTCTGGAAATTCCGTTGGACAATGGTGTGGGGCAAAATGACAGAACCACAACAAGAATTAAGGGAATGGTGCTTGTCAATAGTAACAGGTGTATTGTCAATGGTCGTAAGAAGAGAAAGATCGCGAGCTTGGCCAGCATTCTGGACCGTGATGATGCGAGTGCCGCTCTTGAGAGCGTGAAATGAGATGTTTTGACCAACATGGCGTAGCAGAGCCTTACCAATACTATGGTCTGAAAGATAGGTATTAGGAGAAGTTGGACGAAGAGTAAAAAACTTTGTCCATTGAGTAGTTTGAAACAGAGAGTTTAAGGGGAGTGCGCGACGAGCTTGTCGTTTTTGAGAGGAACGAGAAGAAAGTGTCGAATCGTCATGTGTGGGTCTTGGTCGTTTGGGTGTTGGACCAGGGGTGGTCCGATGTGAGACGGGCGAGCGATTCGAAAATTGCCGCACCGTCGAGGGAGAAGCCGGAATCAAGGTCAGAGAAGAGCGTAGGTCAGATGTATCTAAAGGGCCAGTCAGGTCTTGGGACCGAAGCAGGTGACGAACTGGCACCTGCTTCAGGTAAAGGGGTATTAGGTTGTCCGAAGAGTTATCCATTAACAAGGTAGGGTCAGAACTAGGTGCGTATCAAGGGGCCTGGGGGTAGAGTCACGGATTAGGCATCCATGGTTAGGTTACTTCTTTTTTTTTGTTTTAAGAAAAAAAGAAAGAAGAAAAGAAAATAAAAAAAAAAAGAATAAAAAAAAAGGGGAACGTGGAGGAATAGCTCCCAGGAGGAATGAAAGGGGCGTAAATCCTCCGCGCCCAAGAGGACCTCAACACCGCAAGTAGTGCAGATGCTGCATGGAACCCGTGCCATACCCTACCCTTCATGCCAGTAAACCAGCAATCCGGGATAGCAACCTCACATCCACCGAGCCACCTCGGCGGACAAAAGAGAGGGCGGCCGGATATCCGCCACAAAGCATACCGCCTTCGGCCACCACCCCCGGAATCCGAAAGGTGGCCTCCAGAGATACACCCGTCGCCCGAAAGATACCCAAGGCCACCCCCCGGGAGACCGGAGAGGGGTCGGACATCCCCAGGCGATCCAGATTCCACGGCAAACTACACCACCGCCAAGAACCTCAACGGAATGGGAATGGACCACGGTACCCTTCCCCCTACCTAGGAACTAGAAAGCCTGTGGAGAGAAGCTCCCAGGGTAAAAATGGGAAGGAAATAAGGAGGGATGAGGAGGAGGAGGAGGAAAGGGAAAAGGAGGATGGGGAATATGGGAAAGGGAGGGGGATTGGGGGTATTAGGTTCGGTCTGAGGAAGAAGACCAAAGGTCCAATTCCTCAGACCGATAGCCTCTTTACCTCGTCAAGGAGCCCCCCTTAAAGAGGTCTGGAGTGTAGCCGAATGATACATTACTCTGGAGTGTAGCCCAATGATACACTACTCTGGAATGTAGCCCAGTGTTACACAACTCTGGAGTGTAGCCCAATGATACACTACTCTGGAGTGTAACCCAGTGTTACACTACTCTGGAGTGTAGCCCAATAATACACTACTCTGGAGTGTAGCCCAGTGTTACACTACTCTGGAGTGTAGCCCAGTGTTACACATACTCTGGAGTGTAGCCCAGTGTTACACTACTCTGGAGTGTAGCCCAGTGTTACACTACTCTGGAGTGTAGCCCAGTGTTACACTACTCTGGAGTGTAGCCCAGTGTTAAACTACTCTAGAGTGTAGCCCAATGTTACACTACTTTGGAGTGTAGCCCAGTGTTACACTACTCTGGAGTGTAGCCCAGTGTTACACTACTCTGGAGTGTAGCCCAGTGTTACACTACTCTGGAGTGTAGCCCAGTGTTACACTACTCTGAGTGTAGCCCAGTGTTACACTACTCTGGAGTGTAGCCCAGTGTTACACTACTCTGGAGTGTAGCCCAGTGTTACACTACTCTGGAGTGTAGCCCAGTGTTACACTACTCTGGAGTGTAGCCCAGTGTTACACTACTCTGGAGTGTAGCCCAGTGTTACACTACTCTGGAGTGTAGCCCAGTGTTACACTACTCTGGAGTGTAGTCCAATGTTACACTACTTTGGAGTGTAGCCCAGTGTTACACTACTCTGGAGTGTAGCCCAGTGTTACACTACTCTGGAGTGTAGCCCAGTGTTACACCTGCCATGTAACCTGGTCATACGTCCTCTTTCAATCTTTTTCTTTAATAATCAACAGAATAGGCATTTGACAGTCTTCTTTCCAGTCCACACACATCTTCACCTATTAAAAAAATTATTACGCTAAATGTTTTTTAATAAACGAAAATGAAAAATCACACAACGTTAAATAAAAATTCACACTGTTACGTACAAGTTATATTTCATATCAGTAAGAAAGTTCCCGTTATCTCAACCCAAGTTAACTAGAAGTTTCACTGTTAACTACAAGTTAAATTTCATATCTCTAACAAAGTACAAGTTATCCCAAACCAAGTTACCTGCAAGTCACTTTTAACTACAAATTACAATGGTAAGTTATATTGCGTTCTCTCTGAGTAAATATTTTATAGTTGTGCTGTTAAGTACAAATTACTCTCACATTTGGCTCCATATCTTTAATAAATTAACTAATATCTATAAAAAGTGTTTTCCACACTAATTTCCATTGCTCTGTGTTGTACCACCTATGCAAAATACGCAGATGATACTGTCTCTTAAATAATTGACTGACAGAGTTCTCAGATATATTGTTTTTCAAAATATATTATACAAGATCGTCACATGACTATGTGGCCATTTCTTCGACGCCCCCCTCAATATTTTTATTCATTTTCATGCGACTCACATAAAGATTCATTTTCTAACCAAACTTTAGCTGCTGGTCTTTCTGCTCAGTCAATGTTTCTCAATCTTTTCTCAAGAGTTGTTTTGCTGTATTGCAAAATTCCAACCAAAGAGGATCTTACACACTTCGCATGTTACAAAGAATTCACCAAGCTTCTACATATTTCTTACACACATACCTATCTTTGAGACGTGTTTAAACTAGACTAAGTCATGTCTGTAGAACTCCCCCACATGCACAAAGAGTAAACAAATAGTATTTTCAGTACAGACGATTAAACAGTTACAATCACATAAACTACGATCAGGTATTTCTGGATTCATTCTTCATAAATATATTTTTGGGTTTTGTTAATATAAAACTTGGGGATAATTGACTGGACCGTCCGCAATCTCGGACGGTGATGGGGACCCATCACCAAACTCTTAACGATGGTTCGCTGGTTGGAAAGGAGCCTATATGGGTGTGTTTAACATGCTCCGAATAAAGGGTACGTACTCTTTGCATGCAACACCCCTACCCCAAGAGGGCTCAGAACTAGGCTTCCTATTCAAATGGGTAGAGTGCCGCCATGGCACTCTTTTCTCGAGACATAAAGTCCGGCTTTAAACTTAAGAGTGAGACAGCAGACGGTAGGGCTAATGTAGGTCCAAGATACCTGTGATCGGTAGCAGACTATCCCCTCACTAAAAAAAAAAAACACTAGGGGAAAAAAAAGAGCTGGCTCTACCCAAAGTCCCTAAGTACTATAAATCCTAGATAACACATCCGCCAGCGTATTATTTTTGCCAAGAATGTGTTTTATACAGAAAAAATATTGTTGCAGTCTGAGGCTCCATCTCATGAATCTTGTGTTGTGATTCTTCATAGATTGGAGATACACCAGAGGGTTGTGGTCGCTGTAGATGGTGACCACCTGTGAGGACTGGCCCACGTAGACATCAAAGTGCTCTAATGCCAATATCAGAGCCAGGTCCTCCTTCTCTATAGTGGAGTAGGCCCTCTGGTGTGGCACATACTTAGATGAGAAGTATGTCACAGGCTGCAACCCATCGTCCCCAGATTGCAGAAGCACTGCCCCCACCTCAGACTCACAATCGTCAATCTGTAAAAAGAAGGGTTTTGAAAAGTCTGGAGACAAAAGAATCGGTGCAGTACGAAGTAATCTCTTTGCTTTCGTAAAAGCATCTTGACATTATGGGGTCGAATTAAAGGGAACTTTATGACTGGTAAGTGAGGTTAGAGGTGCAACAATATCTGCAAAATTTTTACAGAATCGTCTATAAAACCCTACCATCCCTAGAAAACGTTGTAGGGATTTCCTGTCAGGGGGTACTGGATAATTTTTAATGGCCAGGATTTTTGCAAATTTAGGGACCACTTTGCCACTACCTACTGCATGGCCCAAAAAATTAATAGTAGATTGGTCAAAGGATGACTTTGATAAATTAACAGTTAAGTGAAAACTCTGAAAGGCCTCAAAGAGAGCCTTAAGCCTAAACATATGTTGGTCCCAAGTATCCGACACAACACCTATATCATCTAGGTAAGCGGGCTTTAATAGCATGATGGATCAGTCTCTGGAATGATGCAGGCGAGTTTTTCATTCCGAAAGCAGAGATTTCTTTCGCCTTATCTGTTCAAGGTACTTGATAGTAAACTTTAAGGAGGTCCAATTTGGATACAAAAGTAGCCTTACCCACAAAGTCGATTACGTCATCCAGACGTGGCAGAGGATAGGCATCTGCAGCTGTGACCTCATTCACCTTACGGTAGTCTGTACACATTCGAAACCCTCCATCAGTTTTGTTAACAAGGATGCACGGAGAAGCCCATGGACTAGATGACTCCTCCACTAACCCATGCTCTAATAGAAATTCTACCTTCCTGCTGAAGTAGCCTCTGTTTTTCAGGATTACCACTGTAGGGGGAATGTTTAATAGGTTTAGAGTTTCCAACATCTACATCATGATATCCTAGTGTACATTTTTTTCGGCACATCCGAAAAAAATATCAGGATCAGACTGTAAGAGCGCAGTTAAACTAGTTACTTAATTTTTAGTCCTTGAGGAGGACCGAATTGGGAAGCTTTACATTAATCTCAAAGTGCAAAGAGTCAAGGTCATCAAAGGCAGAGGACAGAGTCATTACTGAAACTTTATCTGGTGTATTAAAGACTTTAATTTGATTAATGTGGTAGGTTTTACTTTTTTAGGAATTGTCAAGGGGAGATACCACATAATTTACATCAGATAATTTACTTACAATTTGCATGGGTCCCGTAAATCTAGCTTTCAAGGTGTGGCCAGGTATAGGCTCCTGTACCAACACCTTTTCTCCTGGATGGAAGGAGCGAAACTTTGAATTTCTGTCATACCTCTGTTTCATTGTATTCTGAGCTGCCTTCAAGTTAGCCTTAGCCAACTGACGTGCTACCTGCAATCTTGAAGAAGGGTTGTGGAGGCGTCTTCTCCCATCCATCCTTCTTTGAGCACTCGTAGAGGACCTCGTACATTGTGCACAAAAATCAGCTCAAATGGACTGTACCCTGTAGACTCTTGCACAGTTTCTCTCATTGCGAATAGCAACAGAGGAAGTAATTCATCCCAGTCTGTAGGAAAATGCATGCAAAAAGTTCTCATCATTTTTTTTAACGTCTGATGGAATCTTTCCAAGGCGCCTTGAGACTGAGGATGATAGGCAGTGGATAGGTTATGAACTATTCCAAGCCTAGTTAATGTTTCCCTAAATGCTTTGGCAGTGAAGTTAGTACCTTGATCACTTTGAATAGATTTAGGAATTCCAAAGCAAGAGATAAACTTAGTTAAAGCTTTAAGGATTGCTTTAGTGTTAATACTGCGCATAGGAACTGCCTCTGGATTGATTTCCAGACTTAGCCTTAGATAGTGGACATACAAAATCTATTATTAATTCTGAAAAAGGGTCTCCATTAGCAGGAATGGGATGGAGAGGTGCAGGTTTAATGGGGTGTCCAGGTTTCCCTACCTGTTGACATTCTGGACAACAGCGAATATGATTCTTTACATCTTGCTTTAACTTTGGCCAAAAGAACTCTTTTGTTATTCTATACTGAGTTTTGGTAATTCCCAAATGGCCTCCTAAAGAAATTTTTTGGGAACTACTAATTTATCTGTTTGCTGTCTTCCCTCCACCTCCTTACCAGTTTCAGTGCAGACTAAGTAATTATTTTTAAGAAGATATTTCACCGGGTGACCTGAAGTGAATTTACCCATGGCTGCCTCAAAAGCGGAGTTTAGTGAGGAGTCTTTCCGTTGTTCCTCCCGAAAGGACAGTCCCTCAGGCATGGAAACAGAGACATCTGGCAATTCTGCAACTCTGGAATAGGAAGGCTTGATCTGGGGTTGTTCACTAAATTTACGAGGCTCTGGCCAGTTTTCTTCGTAAAACAAATTGGTTAGTCCGAGATCAGAGTCGTCCAAGGACGAGTTAACATTCTCATCAGACATCTCTTTGGATTTTGCCCGAGTTATGGCCAACATCAGGGAAGAATTAATCATTATGGGTTCTATACATTTAGTAGACTCAATTGTATTACCCAGTAATAGCATCACATCTTTCATGGGGAATCCCTCAGATACACCTACAGTCAAATACCCAGTGAAGTATTTACTCTGCACAAATATTTTATGTAGAGGGACAGAAAATACTGCTCCTCCAAAAGCTTCTAACAGAACTGAGGACTGCAAAGAGGTTTGTTCAGAACGGGGAAGTACTCCCTCTCTTATAAGTGAGCAATATGCTCCACTATCCCTATAGGTTCTAACTTCCATTTTCTCTGAATGTTCCTGAAGGGATATATGAGAAATGCTATAGTAGGGGGCCATCCCCTTCTCTACTTCTTCTTGGGTCATATTATTAGGGGCATCATAAATTTTCCCTAATGGTTGGGGTTTATTTGGACAATTGGGCCTGATGTGGCCGGGTTTATTTCAATTGTAACATACCATCTCAGCTTTAACTTTGGCATCTCGTTGATTTTGTGGCTTACGCCACTCTGGATACTGCCGTCTCGAATTACCATGTTGAGTCTCTGGTGCGGTACTCTATCAAAAGCCTCTATCTTGACATTTCGTTCTCCACTTAGGAACTTTTCTTTGACGATCTCTGCTCATACCAGGCTGTTGAGGAAAGAGATAAGACCGCTCGGACAAGGAGCTAATGAGCGATCTTGCAGAAAGACTCGAACTTCTGGACTAACAGACTCCAACAGGTTGTCCACCAATATGTGCTGTATCAAAATGTCGAATTCAATGACACCACTTTGTAAAAGCCCTGGTCTGTTGTCTTACAAAGTCAACGTAAGACTGACCCAGCTGCCTTCTGCCGAGTTTGAATTCTTTCCTATACTTGGCAGGAATACATTGATAAGCCCCAAGAACAGTGGTTTTCACGATTTGATAGTTACCAAAGTCATCATTACCGAGGATGGAAGTAAACTCTTGTGCCTTACCAAACAATGCAGTATGCACCAGTGACGCCCAATGAACCTCAGGCCACCCTAAAGCTCGAGCCTGGTTTTCAAATGCTTCGAAAAACTGTTCAGACTCTGCTTCAACAAAACGAAAAACAAACTGTACTACCATTTGCAAATTGAAGTCATCTACAGTCTGATGGAATTGTCTCCTCTCCTTCTCTCTATCAAACTCATCCTTAGCAAATGCACGCTGTTCTTAAGTTTGTTCAAGAGTGAGTCTGGCTAGTTCAAGTGCCAATGAACCAGACTCACCTGTCGATAACCCCACACCTGAGACTTCACGAAACTGCTGGTTTTGCTCAGGAGTTTTGTCTCCCATTACTTTGTAGATACCTTAATGGTGACCTACGGTTAACAGCTCCTGTACCAGGAGAAACATGAGTCTGATATGCCATTGTTTCAGTTTATAGTTTACTCCTTATAATATCACACAGCTGCACAGCTGTAAGGGTGTGTTGATATTCAATACCAATAGAACGAGCGATACGCCAATAAACTCTGTAGAGAGAGTTTGGGCAACTTTAGGTGGCATTAACCCCCAACTTAACACACTGTAGCGCTATGCACGGTACGACTGCAGGATACTCATATGAGAGCAAAGCTGACACGCAATAGCAAAGCCAATATGCACACACAATAGCAAGGCTGACACGCAATAACAAACCAAACTGCAGGAATACTCACAATAGCAGGCTGACCGTAGCAAAGCGAATGCAAAGATGACACAAAATTCGTGAAGCGTTGGCAAAGCATAAGCAATGCCAGATAGCAAGCTATCTAGATACAAGACTAGCTCCTACTGCAACTTCAACTCTAGGCTCAACTCCTGCTCTAAGTCTCCAAATTCAGCTCCGGGACAGGCTACCCATATTACAACCTCAGGTTCAATGGCCTGTTATCCTGAGTGTAAAGGGAGCTTGGAGCAAAGAAAACAGATAGAAAATGCTTTGAATTGTATTTCCTTCACCAATCAATTATATATTATAAGTGATTTTTGTTTGTTCCTTCACCAAGTATATTATAAGGCTTTTACAATTATGTACACTATATACGCCACGGTACTCAAATAAAAAACAGCAGCCAATACACAGAGACGACAGTACAACAACCAGCTCAATGCAGGAATGACAATGACAAATTTGCAAGTGGTATCCACGTCACTTTTCCCATTGCCAGACCCGCATTATGATTGGCTGAACCAAGTCGTTGATTTGGTGATAGGGCCCCATCACCAAACCCTTAACGATGGTTCGAGGGAGCCTATGTGGGTGTGTTTAACATGCTCCAAATAAAGGGTACGTACTCTTTGCATGCAACACTAACCATAGTGTAATAAGATAAGCTAGCCATAGTGTAATAAGAGGAGCTAGCCATAGTGTAATAAGAGGAGCTAGCCATAGTGTAATAAGAGGAGCTAGCCATAGTGTAATAAGAGGAGCTAGCCATAGTGTATTAAGAGGAGCTAGCTATAGTGTAATAAGAGGAGCTAGCCATAGGGAGATGCTACCCATAAATAATGTTATTAATTTAGAGATGACGAGGAATAAGTGTTCAAATTATCGTCCTTCTCAAAAGATGCATCAACTTTAACTATTTAAACCATCCATGAGAGTCATATTTATGATATTTTTAAGGGAAAATACCACAGTAGTTGAAAAAATAAAATTTACAAAGTGTTACCCAGACACTTTAATAACAATACCAACCATTATCAAACCTTCTACACCAGTGATGAAAGTTTGGATTTAATCATACGGATTTCTCAAGTTATTGCAAGGAAATGAAATCCTGGAATGGTCATGCAACAATTGGGAATCTTTATTGTGGAAACATGTCGGCAGCCAGTGGCTTCGTCGGCCCAAAACAGAGAAGAACGGTAGAAGATGAGGAGTTTGAGGTAATCAGTCTCTCAGCCTGGAATCGATGTGTTCAGGGACTAATTACCACAAACTACGCCTCTTCCACAGGTTTTCTCTGTATTGGACTGAAGAAGCCTCTGGCTCGTGAAACATTTCCACAATAAAAATTCCCGAATGTTTCACAAGTGTCTCATTCTTCAACTTGTCATTTTTCTAAACCAGCTGTATGAACCTTCCTGTATGAACCTCGCCTGTATGAACCTTTCCTGCATGAACTCTGCTGTATGAACCTTGCCTGTATGAACCCTGCTGCATGAACCTCGCCAGTATGAACCTTTCCTATATGAACCCTGCTGTATGAACCTTGCTTGTATGAACCCTGCTGTATGAACCTCGCTTGTACGAACCTTGCCTGTATGAATCTCGCCTGTATGAACCTCGCCTGTATTAACCTTGCCTGTATGACCCTTGCCTGTATGAACCTTGTCTTGGGTACAGTGCTTTTGAGTTGGACATTTGAAGTCCATTGACTGTGACTTCCTCATGTTCAAAAGAAGAACTTTGTAAGAAAAGAAGAACATGCTTCTCCATATACAACACAAATGCAATAATTTGGTCCACATTAAACAGTGATTTTTTTTAATATTCCTTTAAAAAATTTCTTCACACATTTGAGAAAACTAATTTGTTTTTGAACATATTTATATTTTCACAATTATATCCCAAAAGTTAGAGAGAGGTAGGTACCCAGACAGCCTAGAAACCAAGAGTGAGATACCTAGTAAAGATACCCAACTGATGCACACGTGTCTTACTATCCAACCTGTCTGTGTTATATACCATTTTCCACATTCAAAAAATATATTTAAGGAACAACAAATGTTGAGAATCTAAGGACCTGTCAGATGCAGCTTTCTCCATTTATTTTATGGAAAAATTATTTAAATGAAATTGGCAAATTAAATCTTATGCAGGTGATATTAAATGCCAAACTTTCTTTTACGTAAACCTCGCTAACAGAGAAAGTTTCAAGCCAGTCGGAAGAAGCATTCATCCGGTATAGTACAAAATAGGAAAATTCAAGTGTTTTAATTACGGTCATAATTTGTGAAGTTTGCATCTCTACTGTGTAAATGTGCTTAAGATTTATCAGCAATTTATTAATGGAGACGTTTATGGAAGTATAGTCCAAATGTTTCTATGGGAATTACTACTAACATTTTAGAATTAAACTGACAAAGTTAGGTCTTAATCTCTCCAATAACAAATCCTCTTCTAGGTAGGATAAACCATTTATAAATAATAATAATAATAATAATAATAATAATAATAATAATAATAATAATAATAATAATAATAATAATAACAATATTTATTTCTACAAGTACATGTACAAAGTATAGAGTCCTAGCTGACATCAGTGACATACTACTATATTGAAAGCCCCATGCCAGTCGACTAACACCCAGGTACCTATTTTGCTGATGGGTGCACACTGGACGGCAGGTATCTTAAGGAAACACATCCTAATGTTTCCAGCCGTACCGGGGATCGACCCCCGGAACACAGTGTGTGAGCTGAGTATGCTAGCGATCTAGCTACGGGATACCCGTATCAGAAGCAGTTTTCTCAAATATTTGAAGGAAACGAGCTCCCGCACGTACCAGTAGTTGTACGAACCTCTTTCCTGGCAATCAATCAACGGGTGGGGCTTGATGTTATAACAAGTGAGTCCTAAATCTCACACACCTTGATATGATTATGAGTCGACCTTTTTTCACTTCAGCGAACCAGTGTCGAACTTGAATGTGAGACGAACATGCATTCTCAATTTATAAGCGAAAGTTTGCAGGTAGGACAAAAAATAGAAACAAAATTTAGGGAATTAAAGATACCTGCGTCGTGGTATAACTAATTTGCTAAACTTTAATTAAGCTTTACAAAACTGTTACATTTAATATAATATGGGATATAATCCTCATGAATAGTTAAGGACTCAACACATTTGATTCTCCCAGAGAAAGCTTCCACTGCTGTCACAGCGAGCAGCATGAATTACGTTTATGATTAACAACTGTGCATTGTGTATTGTTTTCAGTAGGTCCCATTTTGCACTCAGCTCCGTCAGTAACAATAAGGACACAACACTGTACATGATCCTTTTCTCACCAAAGTTTGTTGATCCACTTAGCCAGACAACCAACCAAGATAAGCTGACTCACTAGGTAGGGTGATCCACTAATGCAGGTGGACTTACGTAGGTAGGGTGACTAAGGCAAGAAAACCAACCAAGGCAGAGTGACTCACTACAACAGAAAAACCATGCACTGTAAGGTGACACAGTAATGTGTGGCTAATCAAGGCAGGGTGAGGAGCTAGAGACAGGATGACACCACCAAGGAGGAGTGCCCAACTAAGTCAGAATGAATAATCAAGAGAGGGTGATCAGCGTTTGAGGGCTTTGTGACCCATCAATACTGGGTCACCCACTATGACAGCATAATTGAAGCAACTGCGACCCACCACGAGAAGATGGTCCAGTAAGTCAGTGTGTTTAATAATGGAACAGTGATTTCCAAATTTACAGTTATTTATAAAGACACTTTAGCCGATTAAGCCTTTTGAACAACGAAGACTGACAGACAATCACCACTAAATGAAAGTGACCCACAAAAGTTATCAACCACCAAGGCTTTCACCCAATGAGGTTGTCACCCACTTAGGCATTCATTGAGGCAATCAACCACTGAGTCTGAGTATGTCACTCACAAAGGCTGCCACCCACTTAGTCTGTCACTCACTGAGGCTATCACCCACCAAGGCTGTCACCCAATGAGGCTGTCACCCAACAAAGCTGCTACACACTGAGGCTGTCACCCACTAAGACTGTCGCCACCAAGGCTGTCATCACTGAGGCTGTAACCCACTGAGGCTGTCACCCACTGAGGCTGGCACCCATCGAGGCTATCAACCACTGAGGCTGATGATGTCACCCACTGAGGCTGTCACCCACTGAGTCTGTCACTCACTGAGGCTATCACCCACCAAGACTGTCACCCACTAAAGCTGTCACCCACTGAGGTTGTCGCCACCAAGGCTGTCATCAACTGAGGCTCTAACCCACTGAGGCTGTCACCCACTAATGCTGTCACCCAATGAAGCCCTCACTCATCAAGCATGTCACTCCCAATGAGGCTGTCACTCATCAGGGTTGTCACGCCTTGAGGCTTTCGGCGACTGAGGCTGTCACCCATTGATGTTGTCACCCACTAAGGCTGCCAATCACTGAGGCTCTCACCCACCATGGCTGTAACATATTGATTCTCTCACTCACTGAGGCTATCACCCACCATGACTGTCACCCACTAAGGCTGCCAACCACTGAGGCTGTCTCCCACTAAGTCTATTATCCACTGAGGCTGTCACCACTGAGCCGTAATTCACCAATGCTGTCACCCACGGAGTCTGCCCCACTAAGGCTATCACCTACCATGGCTGTCACGCACTGAGGCTGTTAGCGCCAGGCTGTCACCCATTCACGTTGTCACCCACTAATGCTGTCACCCAATGAAGCCGTCACCCATTGAGGATGTCACCCACAATGGCTGTCACTCAAAAGGCTGTCACCCAAAGAGGCTGCCACCCACTGAGAGGTGACGCACCAAGGGGGAAAGGAAGCAAACGGGTAAACCCATAATTGCAGGGTAGCTACCATGGAGGGAAGCCCATGACAGGGGTAAGCTACCATGGCAGGGTTTATCATGGAAAAGGGGTTTGGGGAAGCTACCATGGCAGGGTAAGCTACATCGCGGTTTAAAAAAAAAGCTACCCATGACGGGGTAAGCTACCATTGCAGGTGTTATCAGGGGGTAAGTTACCCATGGCGGGGGGTAAGCTATCATGGCGGGGGTAAGTTCTTGGAAAGGGAAGCTCCATGTCAGGGTGTTATCATGGCGGGTTTACCATGGAAGGGTAATTCCCCTGCAGGGTGAGCTATATGAGGTTAAGTTACCATGACGGGGGCAATTGGGGTAAGCTATCAGGAAAGGTAAGACCTATGGGGGTGCATCACGGCAGGGTAAACCATGGCAGGGAAGCTACTATAGAAAATTAAGTTTATCATGACAGGGTAAGCTACCATGACAGGGTAAGCTATGGCGGGGTTTAGCTACAAGGCAGGGAAGCCATGGCGGGAAGTAAGCTACTATAACAGGGTTAAGCTACCAGGGGGTGAGCCACTAAGGAGGTTAACTTCACCAGGAGGGAAGTTAAAATGGCAGGGTAAGCTACTATGGCAGGGAAAAGCTACCATGGCAGGGTAAGCTCTGTGGCAGGATAAACAAAGACAGCCGTGTAAGTTTACCATGCCAGAGAAGTTACCAGGCAGGATTAGCCCAAGGCGTGTAGAATGGCGGTTAAGGTAAAATGGTAGGGTAAGCCAACATGGCGGGGGTAACCCACCATGGCAGATAAGCTACTATGAGGGTAATACAATGGTGAGGGGGGTTTATTATGGCGGGGAAAGCCCATGTCGGGGGGTTTAAATGGCAGGGTAAACTACAATGGTAGGGTAACCATGTCAGGATAAGATACCATGGCAGGGTAAGCTACCTTTTCCGGAAGTAATTATGACAGGGGCACCATGGCGAAGTTAGCAACCATGGTAGGGGTACCATGGAACGGGTAACCCACCATTAAAGAAGCTAGCATGGCAAAGCAGCATGGCAGGGGAAAAGTTACAGGAGGGTAAGCTACCTGTTAGGGTAAGCTAGCATTACAGGGATAAGCTACCATAGCAGGGGTAAGGAAGATTGTACCATGGTTAATTGTTTTGGTAAGTGCTTTTCATTATTCCCTTTAGTCAGTAATGGTATTTGCTCTTCCACAGTGGGGGAAAGTTTCAGGTTAAACCCGCTTTTGGGAGAGTGACTGTCAATGCAGGTTGACCTGCTTGTGGAAGTAGGGTCAATGCAGGTTGACCTGCTTTTGAAGTGACGTGTCAGGTTGACCTGCTTGTGGAAGTGATCAATGGAGGTTGACCTGCGGGGAAGAGTGACATGTCAATGGGTTGACCTGCCGGAAAGTGATTACAGGTTGACCTGCTTGTGGAGAGTGACTGTCAATACAGGTGACCTGCTTATGGAGGGTGACGTCAATGAAGGTTGACCTGCTTGTGGAAAGTGGTGTCAATGCAGGTTGACCTGCTTGTGGAAGGAGTGTCATTGCAGGTTAACCTGCTTGTAAAAGTGACGTCTCAATGCAGGTGGACCTGCGGGGGAGAGGACGTGTTGAAGGTTGATCTGCTTGTGGAGAGTGACGTGTCGGGTAACCTGCGGGGAAAGTTGTCTTTTAGGAACCGCTTGTGGAGAGTGACGTGTCAATACAGGTTGACCTGCTTATGGAGGGTGAGGTGTCAAGAAGGTTGACCTGTTGTGGAAAGTGACGTCAATACAGGTTGACCTGCTTGTGGAGAGTAACTGTCAATGCACGAAAAAAAAATGACCGAAAAAAAAAATTGTTTCAAACGCTCATAAGAACACGAACCATTGCATTATCGAAGTTTTTCAGCAGAAGAAAAGAATATGTTAGTGTTGATGTCACTTTAGCTGGAAGGTGAGAACAGTGGGCAAGGAATCAAGCAGAAATTTCATGAAATTAGAACCTGTTTGCGCACTTTAAATTACAACAAACATTTGTCTACTGTTATTGTTACAGCAATTTGAAAAAAAAAACACTGTTCTATTTTTTAACCTTACAATAACTGGGTGTTGTGGCCCGGAATATAAATACTTAGGAGCTTTTCATATTTGTTAAGTATATGATTTATCAATCATCAACAGCGGTTAGGGGAAAAACTGCTTTATAGGGAAGACTGTTAATTCTTGAGGCAAAAATTAAAAAAATTTGGAGACCATCCTAAAAGATAGTGTTTATAAACGAAAATGATAGCCCCAAGAGATAGTGTTTATAAATGAAAAATTATAACCCTAGAAAAATAGTGTTTATAAATGAAAATGAAATGGGGAACATTTTTTCTCTTGATAAATTTTTTCAACATGTATTTTATCTGCTCACAAATATTGCAAATATTTGTATTTTTTTTAATTAACAAAGGCAACTAACGAGTAAGGGTTAGTTAGATTTTTAAATTACAGTACTTGTAAAAAACTTATTATATTTAGAAGATAGTCGTCATGGGTGAACACTGTATGTCAGGTTATGGTATATCATGGATTGTATGAGACAAAAGTTTTCAGGCAATGGCACTTTAAAGGGGTGTATGGAGCCAAATTGTCAACCTATTGTATATTATGGGTTGTATGACACACTTTGTCAGGGTATGGCACATCATGGGTTGTATGCCGTCGTTATCACATCTGGGTTGTATGACACTGTCAAGTTGGGACATCATGGGTTGGACCCACAGTGTGTCAGAGTGTGGTACAACATGGGTTTATGACCCACAATGTGTCCCTGTGGTACAAGGGTTGTATGACACTTGTGTGGGGATAGGGCCCACATGGGTGTTGTAGTCCTGTAAGTCAAACGAGTGAATGGCAGAGAACGACAAGCCATATTTGAATTAACATTTGGCATTTTGCAACACAGTGGTTCCAGTCCAAACAGTAAAAAGGGTAGGGAGGAGGGTTTGAGGTAACGTCCCGCCGGAGTCGATGTGTTCAGTCCAAAACTTGTAGGGCAACAGGGCCGACTTCCTACAAGATTATGGACTAACACATCACCCAGGCCAGGACGATTACCAAACTCTCCTCCCCACCCCCTTTTCAATATAGACTGATAAAGCCCTTAAAAGTTTCAATAAAGATAGAATTGGATATGTTCTTATAAGTCAAACTGTACAGTCAAACCCCTTTTAATGAATATTTTGGCGGGTGATAACACTTTTATTCAAGTTCATCAAACTGTCAACATTTCTTCAGAACTGAAAAAAGTGGAATAGTTACAGAAGAAAAAAATACAATGAATATAAAACGAAGGAATTTCTTAAGTCCAGTATTTACCTGCAAGAATTAGTAACATTTTAAATGTGATAGATGTAGTAGGGATGTTCTTTGACACATACTAATTCATTTAAAGATGGTGGTAAAATTGGAAAATTTTTATAAAGGAAACCATGAAAAACCAAACCCAACATTAACTTTTGAAAGATTATCTTTGAAAAGCCTATCTAAAAAAAAAGCTCTAAAAATCTGCTCAAAATGAAAAATATTTATTGAAGCCTTTGAAAACCAAAAAAAAAAACAAAAAATGAGATTTTCCTTTTAAAAACAAAAATATTAAAATCTGTAGAAGAAACCACAAAAAACATAAAAATAAAAAAGAACCTTTGGAAAAATATTAACTCTGTTGTTTTAAAAAAATGTATTCATGTACGGATGAATTTGAGAAAAGGATTTTAAACAAATAAAAATTTTTTTGATTGATATCACTAATGAAGTTACTAAAGGCGTTTAAGACATGAGGGGGAATGTTCCAAAAAAGAAAATAACAAATTATGAATGTCATAACAATATCATTCTTGTGAAATTAGAGTAAATACTGTTATAATGTATGGAACAAAGGCTTTAACGCAACGACAAAAAAATGTTTTGTTGTTAAAACATCAACGCATTTGACAGCACAACATATATGAGCAAAAAGCAATATTTTGTTTAATTTCCGCTTCAGAAAATTTTAAAATAAAATGTTCCATTAGGAAACATATCAGTTAATATCCTAAATAAATGTATTTGACTTTTTTTTTTTCAGGTATCCTTTCATAATCACTGAAATACATAGTAGAGATTTTTTTTTTTGTTGGTATTTTTTTTCATTGTTATAATAGTATCATGCGGGACAAACTTATTAATGAGTTTCTAGCAGCCAAGGACGGGAATTTTGGGATGTTTGTTTTCTAACTCAGGAAGACATCAATGATAAAACAAACCTTTCTTGGTAATGAAAACGTTTTACTGAGCTCAATAACAAAGGCATTGTTTGGAAAGGTTTAAAAATTTGGTGTTTGTAAACACTCCTTTGCGTTTCAACAAAACTTAACGGGCTCCCAACAAAAGGAACCATTAGCGATGGTTTTAAAAGTGAAATAGGTAATGTCATCTTGGCCATCAGCTGGTATGGTTGCTAATCCATAGATTTGATAAATCACCTTCAGAACTTCATCTGACACTAAGGTTTCAAGCCTCTCCTTAATTAACATCACTGGTGTCAAAAATAAAACAAAATGGATTCCATTTGTTTCCTTATTATCAGGACCACCTTTTCCCTGTTAGGTTTTTACAGGCCTATAGTCGGTTGGGGCATTTATCCTCAAACACATCAGAGCATTACATTTCCTATTGATGTGCCCCCAAAAAAAACTGTGATAGTTGCAGTAGAATTATTACATACGCTTTTTGGAGAGCTACCATGGAGCTTCGGGACAATGACCATTGTCACAACAAACCCATAATGTTCCTGATAGCCGGAGGAAAAGTCTTTAGGGTTACAAGAAACATTGTCTTTGAAATAACTTTTATCATCTCTCTCTCTCTCTGTGCTCGGTAATGTCGTCGCTCTTGATAGAAGACACATGACAATAGTAATGCATCTTAATTAACCTGAAATGTTTTCGCCAAATCTTCGAGGGTGATGTATTCAAATCCATTCATTATAATTACATGTAAACAGTTATGTAAGATAATTCTGAAATGTTTCGAACACAAATCAGTATATCACTTTCGGGGTAATAAACTGATTACATCGTCTTTATATCCCATCCCTTTGCCGCGTCCTCTGTGTACAAAAACGTTTCCAAATACAGATACCTAACTACTGCACATTTATATCTTGCTTATCAACGGCGGTATTGTATATCATTATCATGGTTAAAGGCAAGCTGCTTGCTAGTGACACGTCGGGGACCCCTGGGGTATACCTGGGGTATACTTGAAGTATACCTGTAGTATCCTGGTGTATACTTGAGGTAAACCTGGAGTATACCTGGAGAGGGTTTCCCGAGATCAACACCCCGGCCCGGCAGACCAGGCCTCGTAAACAAACTGACGTACGAACCACAGCCAAGGTGGTCAGGTACTGACTTTAGGTACCTGTCCAGTCCTTGAAGACAAGGGGATCTATTGGTAACCCCATGTATGCTGGAAGGCAGTTGAACAGTCTTGGGCCCCTGACACTTATTTGTTGTATCTCCCGTGGGACTCGTGGCGCCCTGCTTTTCATTGGGGAAATGTTGCATCTCCCGCCGAGTCTTTTCCTTTTCATGGGGGGATTTTCGCGTGCAAATTTGTACTAATCCCCTAAAGGGTTTTCCAATGTATATTATCATGATCTCTCTCTCCCTGCATTATATAGAATACAAATCAAGGGCTTCAACCGTTCCCAGTAATTTTTGGTGCTCATTATTCGGCTCTTTTCATTTTTCTAGCAGATGGGTAGATACATTGTTGTGGTCTTTGAAGGTGAGATCCTCTGACATTATCACTCCCAGGTCCTTCACATTACTTTTCGCTCTGGGTGTATGGTTAGAATTTGTTGTATCCCTGATGCAGTTTTTAATTTGTCACGTTCTTCATTTGAGTAGTTGAAATTTCTTTTTATTGAACTTTATATTG
>WNWK01028000.1:0-25779 GCA_009830355.1 Cherax destructor | reverse complement strand
CTGTGGTTCGTACGTTGGACTGCGTGCGGCCAGCAGTAACAGCCTGGTTGATCAGGCTCTGGCCCAACAGGAGGCCTGGTCACAGACCGGGCCGCAGGGCGTTGACCCCTGGAATTCTCTCCAGGTAGACTCCAGGTTCCCTCATGACTGATTACAGTCATGAACCTCTATTATGTTGTGATCTGAGTATATTGTTTTTGATATGGTAATACAGTGGACCCCCGGCTAACGAACACTCCGGAAATCGTACAATTATGTAAGTATAATATTGTAAGTGCTTGTGAAAGTGTATTTTTGGGGGTCTGAAATGGACTAACCTACTTGACATTATTTCTTAAGGGAGTAAATTCGTTCGGTAATGGCACTTACCTGGAGACCTGGAGAGAATTCCAGGGGTCAACGCCCCCGCGGCCCGGTCTGTGACCAGGCCTCATGTTGGAGCAGAGCCTGATCAACCAGGCTTCTGGCTTTTGGAATGAATTTTTTTCGTTAGCTGGGGTCCACTGTATTTCGTATCAGATCATCATTGTTAGTGAAGATGAGGTTCAGTGTATTCTCCAATCTTGTAGGCTCTATTATTTGCTGGTTTAAGGTGAATTTGGTGCAGAGATTTAAAAACTTGTGTGTGTGCGAATTTTCATCTGCGCTGCCTCCTGGTGTCTACCTGGAGTCTACCTGGAGAGAATTCCAGGGGTCAAAGCCCCCGCGGCCTGGTCTGTGACCAGGCCTCCTGTTGGACCAGAGCCTGATCAACCAGGCTGTTACTGCTGGCCGCACGCAGTCCAACGTACGTCATGTGTTATGGTCATGTGTTATCTCTGCTACAATATTATTTGCTACATTCCTCCATTTTAGGTCTACCTGGAGTCTACCTGGAGAGAATTCCAGGGGTCAACGCCCCCGCGGCCCGGTCCGTGACCAGGCCTCTTGTTGGACCAGAGCCTGATCAAGCCCCAGGGGGGCAGGAGCTGGAAGATTTTCCAGACAGTTATCAATTTTCAAAAGGTGTTCCTGGAATTGTTGGGAAGTTGCATCCGGAGGCTTGTATACAACCACATTGACCAGGTTTTGGTTCTCGATCTTTACTGGCAAAACTTCTATGGGAAATGGACCCACGCACCTTGTACAGGTATTCAGGAATCATCTACAAGAGATATTAAACCAGGGAAGTGGTTTTGGGTATGCCCAAATGAGACCGCACTGTGGAATAAAATCACTTTGGTGTTAAAAGATGATAACATCAAAACGGCCTTCATAAAAAACATGACAGAATTCTATAACAGATGGGAAAATAAAAAACCTGGGTCAGATGGTTTATCGCCCCTGGTACAAATGCTGCCCTGGTAGACAGTAATTGTAAGAATAGAGAAATAAATGATGGTGGCCTGGAGGGGGACAGGAGCTCTAGTGGGGAAACAGGTGTAGACAAGGAAAAGGATATACAAAAATCAATGTTATAATAATAATAATAATAATACTTTATTGTGACATGGTACAATGATACATGGTAGACAAGATATATTTCTTAATGAGATGTACATGCCAAAAGCCCCTAATATGCTGCGCATTGCGGGCATTCTTAAGACTACATACTTTATTCTAGACTACATGGTAAAAAGTTATGGTTGACAATTTATAAAATAAGTATAATTGCATATCTAAGTTATAAAGTTTGAATATAAGTTGAACATATCAATTAATTGCAGCAATGCAACTAATTGAGTGAGATAACAATTTAAAACAATTAGTTGCATTGCAGTTACAGTTTATGTGGTCATTATAATGTAAATGTTATGGAAATAGCTTAGTATGTATTATTCATAACAGGTTTTTACATTTAAGTGATTAGTCAGGTTTTTACATTAAGTGATTATTCTACTTTGTTGGGAATGTTTGATATTGAGCATTTAGCTTTGGGTGGGAAGGTGGTTTTTTAGCATCGTTTTGAATTGGGGGTACAGGCAGAGTTTCTTTGGCAATGACAGGTAATGAATTCCAAATTTTCGTGCCTTTTATATGCATTCAGTTTTTACATAGTGTTAGATGGACACGGGGAACATCGAGGAGTGATCTGTGTCTAGTGTTATGGTCATGTGTCCTGTTAAAATTGGTAAGGAGAAGTTTGAGTGGTGGGTTAATATTTGCATAGAGTGTTCTATGTATGTAATAGGCACAGTAAAAAGTATGGATGTCTTGTATGGTGAGTAAGTTTAGGTTTTTGAATATTGGTGGAGTATGTTGTCTGGAGTGTGAATTTGTTATCATTCTAACTGCTGCCTTTTGTTGTGTTATTAGTGGTCTGAGATGAGTTTTTGATGTAGAGCCCCATGCGCAGATTCCATAGGTGAGGTAGGGGTAAATGAGTGAGTGATATAGGGTGAGGAGAGCTGGTTGTGGAACATAGTACCGTATCTTGGATAGTATTCCCACGGTCTTTGAGACTTTCTTGGAAATTTGTTGTATATGTGTCTGAAATTTGAGGCCACTGTCAAGATGGATTCCTAAGAATTTTCCCTCTGTGAGTTTTGCGATAGGGGACCTGTTTATCATTATGTTAAGTGGTGCGTTTGTAGCTCTGTTCCCAAACTGGATAAAATAGGTTTTATCAATATTGAGAGTAAGTTTGTTGGTCATCATCCAGGTAGATATTTTCTGCAATTCAGTATTTGCAGTGTTGGCTAGTATGTCTGGGCTAGGGTGCGAGATAACGTATGTAGTGTCATCTGCAAAAAGTATGGGTTTGAGTAGTTGAGATGCATTTGGTAGGTCGTTAATGTAAATGAGAAAGAGTAGTGGGCCATGGGAGATAGTAAACAATGGGATGCCCGAGAAATAATGAAGATAAATTACCAGAAATAACTGATGAAGGCTCCATTGTTAGTACTAGGGCTGAAGATAGAAATGAGACAGGAAAACATGCACCAGTAGGGAATACAGTCACAAAAAACCAAGGCAAACAGAAACCAGGCCTATGCAAATATTATGCACTTGGTATCTGCAGGCATGGAATATCTGGAAAAACAGATGGGACGTGTAACTTTGACCACCCCAGAAAATGCCGTGCCCATATGAAAACAGGAAAATGCAACCTCCCTTCCTGTAAGCTTTTCCACCCTGAAATTTGTCACTCTTCAATTCAGGAAAGACAGTGCTATAACTTATATTGCCAGGTACACCACCTAAAGGGTACAAGAAGACACAGAACATCCAAATCATGGGAAAAACCTGTGTAGCCACAGCCACTCCAGAGAGAAAGGAAGGTTTTTTAGCACCAGCAAGGGAAAAAAGCTGGCAGGAAATGACAGAAATCGTACACCAACTCCAATAATTTCTGGAGTGGAATCACAGTCGATGACCTCCACTCCAAAACAACAGATATTAGTGCCAGGAAAAAAAAAAGAACCCCCTCCCCTATACCACCAATACCATCAATCCGACAATATTCATCTTTGCAAATACAGTGGACCCTCGGTTTTTGTTCACCTACAAACTCGAACAATTATGTAAATGTATTTTTGTAAGAGCTTTTGTAAGTGTATTTTTGGGGTTCTGAAACGACTAATCTAATTTACATTTGTCCTTATGGGAACAAATTCGTTCGGTAATGGCACTCAAACAGCATTCTGGAATGAATTTTCAACGAAAACCGAGGGTCCAGTGTACCTAACCGCCCACAGGATGGGTATGGGGTGCATAATAAAGATACTATTAAACTAACTAACTAGTGTACAGTGGTCCTCCAGATTTCGTACAGCTCCCAACTCGAACAATTATGTAAGTGTATTTTTGTAAGGGCTTTTGTAAGTGTATATTTGGGGGTCTGAAACGGACTAATCTAATTTACATCCATCCTTATGGGAGCAAATTCGTTCGGTAACAGCACTCAAACAGCCTTCTGGAAAGAATTATTGACGAAATCCGGGGGACCACTGTATACAGGGTCTAAAGCCAGCAACGAACAACAAAATATCTTTCATCTGTGGACTGCTTACAGAGTCAAATGTTCGTGGTTTTCACAGAGACCCACATAAAGAATCATTCGGACGAAATATGGATCCCAGGTTACAACCTATACAGATGTGACAGAGTGAACAGGCAAAAGGGGGGGATTGGCCTGTATATCACACAGTCACTTATATGCTCAGAACTACTAAATGCTTTAAATGATGTAGTTGAAGTTTTAGCAGTAAAGATCGAGAACCAAAACCTGGTCATTGTGGTTGTATACAAGCCTCCAGATGCAACGTCCCAGCAATTCCAGGAACAGCTTTTGAAAATTGACCACTGTCTGGAAAATCTTCCAGTTCCTGCCCCCAACATCTTGCTCCTGGGGGATTTCAACCTAAGGCACCTAAAATGGAGGAACATAGCAAAAAATGTTGTAACAGAGATAACACCAGGAGGAAGCTCAGATGAAAACTCGCATACACACAAGCTTTTAAATCTCTGCACCAAATTCTCCTTAAACCAGCAAATAATAGAGCCTACAAGATTGGAGAATACGCTGGACCTCATCTTCACTAACAATGATGATCAATACAAAATGTCATCATATCAAAAAACAATACATACACTCAGATCACAACATAATAGAGGTCCAGACATGTACGCGGGGGGCCCCAGACCTACAAAATGTGATCAGTCACGAGGGAGCCTTCACCAAATTCAACTTCAATAACAAAAACATAGGTGGGACCAAGTAAACTAAGTCCTAAATGATATAAACTGGGAAGATAGCCTAAGCAACACGAATCCTAACCTATGTCTAGAACAAATTAACTCTGTGGCACTTGAGGTATGATCAAGGCATATTCCCTTAACCCTTTCAGGGTTTTGGTCGTACTAGTATGGCTTACGCCCCAGGGTTTTGGATGTACGTACTAGTACGCCTAAATTCTAGTGCCCTCAAATCAAGCAGAAACAGGCTGTTAGGCCTAGATGTGAGAGAATGGGTCTGTGCGGTCAGTGTGCGCAGTATAAAAAAATTCCTGCACCACACAGTGCATAATGAAGGAAAACAAAATCTGACCGTGTTTTTGGTTTAACCCTTTGGGGGTCGACAGGACTTCTCGGAAACGTGTTCCTGGGGTCGAAAATTTTTTGGGAAAAAAAAAAAAAACAATTTTTATTTATGAAATGATAGAGAATCTTTTCCCGATCATAATGCCACCAAAATTATGAAATTTGGTCTAAAACTAATGGAATTATGCTTTCACGAAGTTCGTGGTATCTATGACACTGACGCATCGGCGATTTCACCCACTTCGAGCCCTATTTTCGACAAATTCCATTGCTTCAGTCTCCTAAAATTATAGCTATTTCGCTAGAACTCCATTTCTTCTATCGATTGAGTAAAAGAAACTGCCTATTTACCAATTTCATCTACCCAAAATAGTGGTCAGAAAATGGCAATTTTCCAATTTCACACAAATTTCAAACGATGCCAATTTCAAAATAGGGTCCAGAGTAAACAAGGCAGACATTCCTGGCACTAAAATAACATGTTCTCTGTTCATTAGCCACGTCTCCAGGTCCCTGTTCCATTACTTTTGCTTTCCATTTTGAATTTTTATTCTCACACAAAAATAAAAGATTTACTGTTATGTATACAACTGCATCATTGTAAAAATGGTATAAATAATATCAGAGCACTTGTGCATGAATATAAGACTCGCCAGTTGATGTGTATTGGACGCATGGTGTGATTTGTTTACTCTTGAACAACGTCAAAAATCGAACATTTTCGCTACTTTGAGCTCAATTTCAAGGTACTTGTCATTATCATACCAATCATAATCATCTCTATTTCTGTAATATGTCTTCCATTCTATCAAATGAGGCCAAGAAAACAAGAATACATCAATAAATACCATACGAAAATCTACTGCAAAGTCGCTGTTTTAATCTAAAAAATGGTCAGTTTTTTTCTCATTATGCAGTGTGTGCTGCAGGATTTTTTTTATACTGTGCACACTGACCACACAGACCCATTCTTTCATATGTATGCCTACCAGATGTTTTCTTTTTAAATTGAGGCCACTAGAATTTGGGCGTACTAGTACGGTACCAACTCCTGCTCGTAAAACGTACTAGTACGGCACCGACCCCGAAAGGGTTAAAACAGCGACTTTGCAGTCTATTTTCGTATGGTATTTATGCTTGTATTCTCGTTTTCTTAGTCTCATTTTATAGAATAGATGATGTATTACAGAAATAGAGATAATTTTGACTGGTTTCACGATGACAAGGACCTTGAAACTGAGCGCAAAGTAGCAAAAATGGTCAATTTTGGCCGATGTTCAAGAGTAAACAAATCACACCATGCGTCCAATACACATCAACTGGCGAGGCTAAAATTCTTGCACAAGTGCTCTGATATTATTTATACCATTTTTACAATGATGCAGTTGTATACATAACAGTAAATCTTCTATTTTTTTGTGAGAATAAAAATTCAAAATGGAAAGCAAAAGTAATGTAAGAGGGGCCTGGAGACGTGACTAATGAACAGAGAAGATGTTATTTTAGTGCCAGGAATGTCTGCCTTGTTTATTCTGGACCCTATTTTGAAATTGGCATCGTTTGAAATTTGTGTGAAATTGGCCAAATTGCCATTTTCTGACCACTATTTTGGGTAGTTGAAATTGGTAAATAGGTGGTTTCTTGTACTCAATCGATAGGAGAAATGGAGTTCTAGCGAAATAGCTATAATTTTATTAGACTGAAACATTGGAATTTGCCGAAAATAGGGCTCAAAGTGGGCGAAATCGCCGACGCGTAAATGTCATTGATACCGATAACTTCGCGAAAGCATAATTCCATTAGTTTTCGATCAAATTTCATAATTTTTGTGGTGTTATGATCGGAAAAAGATTCTCTATCATTTCATAAGAATTTTTTTTTTTTTTTTTAAATTCTTGGACCCTGAGAACGAGTTTCAGAGAGGGTCCTTGGACCCTGAAAGGGTTAAGGAAAAGGAGAAGACTTAAACTAGAAAGAGAAAGGTGCTTCCTATACAGGCGAAGGAAAAGAATAACAGAGCAGCTACAAGAGGCCAATATATCTGCAATACATAGGGAGACACTGGTCAGAGAAATAGCAAACATCGAACTAAAGATAAAGGAATCTTACAGAAGTCAAAAAACGCGGAACTAAAAGCCATAAATGAAATTGAAAGAAACCCAAAGTATTTCTTTTCTTATGACAAATCAAAGTCAAGAACAACATCCAGTATTGGGCCCCTACTTAAATGGGATGGGTCCTACACAGATGACAGAAAGGAAATGAGTGAGCTACTCAAGTCACAATATGACTTGGTTTTTAGCGAGCTGCTAACCAGACCGAGAGTCGAAGACCTAAATGAATTTTTTATGAGACACAGAATTTGGTAGACTCAAACCTATCTGATATTATCCTGATGCCAATTGACTTTGAAAAGGTGATAAATGACATCCCCATGCACTCTGCCCCAGGCCCAGACTCATGGAACTCTGCAAGATGGCCCTATTATGTGCTTTTTAACATCCTATGGAGAGGGAGCATGGACACAGGGGTTGTCCCACAGCTGCCAAAAACAACAGACATAGCCCTACTCCACAAAGGGGGCAGTAAAGCAATTGCAAAGAGCTACAGACTGATAGCGCTAACATCCCATATCATAAAAATCTTTGAAAGGGTTTTAAGAAGCAAGATCGCCACCCACCTAGATACTCATCAGTTACTCAACCCAGGGCAGCATGGGTTTAGAGCAGGTTGCTCCTGTCTGTCCCAACTACTGAACCACTATGACAGGGTCCTGGATGCTTTAGAAAACAAACAGAATGCAGATGTAATATACACAGATTTTGCAAAAGCTTTTGAAAAGTGTGACCATGGTGTAATAGCGCACAGAATGCGTGATAAAGGAATAAGAGGAAGAGTTGGTAGATGGATCTATAATTTCCTAACAAATAGAACACAAAGAGTAGTAGTCAACAGAGTAAAGTCTGAGGCGGCTATGGTGAAAAGCTCTGTTCCACAAGGCACAGTACTTGCTCCCATCCTGTTCATCATCCTCATATCGGACATAGACAGGGATATAAGCCACAGCGCTGTGTCTTCCTTTGCAGATGACACCCGAATTTGCATGACAGTGTCCTCCATTGAAGACACTGCAAGACTCCAGGGGACATCAACCAAATCTTTAAATTGGCTGCAGAAAAGAATGTGAAGTTCAATGATGAGAAATTTCAATTATTCCGATATGGAAAACGTGAGGAAATTAAAAATTCATTGGAGTATAAAACAAATTCCAACCACACAATAGAGCAAAAAACTAATGTCAAAGACCTGGGAGTGATCATATCAGAGGATCTCACTTCCAAGGACCATAATACAAATACAAATACAAATATTTATTTCATTGCTAGTTTACATATGTCAGGATGTCAGGATGGATAATGAGAACCTTCAAAACCAGGGATGCCAAGCCCATGATTACTCTTCAGGTCACTTGTTCTATCTAGGCTGGAATATTCCTGCACACTTAACAGCACCTTTCAAGGCAGGTGAAATTGCTGACCTAGAAAATTTACAGAGAACCTTCATGGCACACATAACTGTGATAAAACTTCTCAATTACTGGGAACACTTGAAGTTCCTCAACCTGTATTTCCTAGAATGCAGGCAGGAGAGATACATGATTATATACACTTGGAAAATTTTAGAGGGATTAGTACCAAACTTGCACACGAAAATCACTCCCTATGAAAGCAAAAGACTCGGCAGACAATGCAACATCCCCCCAATGAAAAGCAGGGGTGCCACTAGCACGATAAGAGACAACACAATAAGTGTCAGTGGCCCAAGACTGTTCAGCTGCCTCCCAGCATACATAAGGGGGATTACCAATAGACCTCTGGCTGTCTTCAAGAAGGTACTGGACAAGCACCTAAAGTCAGTACCTGACCAGACGGGCTGTGGTTCGTACGTTGGGTTGCGTGCAGGAAGTAGTAGCCTGGTTGATCACGCCCTGATCCACCATTAGGCTTCACAGATCTGGCCGCAGGGGCTTTGACCCCCAAACCCTCTCCAGGTATACTCCAGGTAACTTATAGATCCATCCACCTGCTTTTTCTGTTATTCCTTTATCATGCATTTTGTGTGTTATTATTCCATGATCGCATTTGTCGAAGGCTTTTGCAAAGTCTGTGTACTAGCTTTAGGTGCCTGTCCAGCTCCCTCTTGAAGACAGCGAGGTGTCTGTTCTTAATCATGTATGCTGGGAGGCAGTTGAACAATTTTGGGCCTCTGACACCTATTGTATTCTCTCTTCATGTACTCATGGTACCCCTGCTTTTCATTGGCGGGATGTTGCACCACCTGCTGAGTCTTTTGCTTTCGTAGTGAGTGACTTCCCATGAGCCCATCTCATCCTGAGTATTATCTCCATGCTCATAAAAGGCCCCAAAATATGGATTCTTTATCAAAAAATTCCAGAAGCTCCCTCTCTGTCAGTTAGTTTAAAAATTTTGTCAAAAAATATTTGAATTTGATGTAATTCATCTGCATATCTAGTTGCCAATCAGCAGCCATACTCATGCACTTCTTATCTCAACTATATCATATGTTCTAATTTTTATACGTACATGTATTTTTTTATTAAACTGTCAGTATTGTTCCTTGTTATTATCCACTCATATTAAAATTGCAGTGATGAACAGTTAGAGATTTGGTACTTAGAATTAGTTATTGGAGTGATATCTTATCCTCAGATAAGCTAATTATGTTAATCTTATCATTCACATAATTAAACTTGAGCTAACAGTATCAAGTTATTTTAAGGCTGCTTTAAGTTAGTCTTAATTTGCCTGAAATGTATTGTATAACTAGGGCCTTTTTCATGTAAATCATTGTTGCTGTAAAATGATTTATGTAAACCTTTATATCTTCATAAAGAATAAAGATTTATTTATGCATTATTTATTTATAAATGTATTAATGAAAATGTCCATATTTATGAATATATGGTAATCCATAATTAATTATTGCAGGATATTGAAACTAGACATCCTCAAGATAAATATTGAGCTCTCCATTAGAAATGATGGAAGACAAATGTCCACCACCAGAGTCTCTCAACCCAGCTGGAATATCAAAGGTGTTAAATAAACAGACATTTAAATGTCACCTAAGTGCATGGGAGAGAGCAAAAAGCATTCAGGGACCATTCCAGAAACCTGACATGAAGCTGACTAGTAAATCTTTCATAACTCAACATACTGAATCAGATACTCAAACAAAATCTTCATCAATATTTCAGCAAGCAAGTAAGCATGAAGACTTAAATGTGGTGTCTCAAATTCATCAGCATTCAGAAGTTAGCAATAAGTGTTTTAAAAGCTTTGAAGGCACTGATAATAGTTCCATTCCTTCATGTTCATTTCAACAAGCTAGCAAACACTTTCCATGTCACCATGCACCACCAAGTGGTCTAGAAGAAACTTTTATTTTTGAACAAGAAAGTGAACAGGAAAATCCACAAAAAATGGCTCAAATTCAAAAGCAGTCAGATAGTAGCATTAGCAGGGTTGGTGAGCAAAATGCCTGTCCTAATGTCCAAGAAAAATATTCTACACCTAGAGCCCCAGTGTTTAAAAAAGTAATAAAAGTAACAATACTTAAAACCCCTGCAGTTCAAGATAACATGAGTAAAAAGAGCTTGACAACATCCTCTGAACATGAATTAGTAAGTACAACAAAATCCTCTGGATTAGCTCAACCTGCCTTTAACCATTCATCTAGTTCTGCTTTCACGCGTGTTTTCACTCAAAAAAATCGACCAACCTTTTCTAAACCAATTATTGTAGCTCGTCATACTAATACCAATAGTAAGTCCCAGTTAAAAAGTAATGCTATCACAGACAAAATACCAGCTGGGAATGATCCAACATCAAAAGATAAAATCATACCATTAAGGCCAACTTTTTGCAAAAAACAGGCATCTGCATCAAAGGCACTGTTAGAAACTAAACCAAACAAGACAGGGAGGAGCCCAACGTTAATTAATACTGGAACCAGTGAGGCATTAAAGAATTTGGTGAGTATTGTAGCAGTAATAAAATGCATTTCAATTACTAGATGTATAGCATAAGACAACATTAGTCATGTAATGTTTTGATAAGAAAATACTCAGTTAAGAGACTGAAGGACATAATTGTTGGATAATATTGTCAGTTCATTAAGTATACAGTAGTAGTCTCAAATTATATTTCTATGTTGAATGCACCAAGTTTAGTCTTTTTTCAGTAATTGTCATTATATAAGTGTAGAAATGTAGATCATTGGTTTACTGCTTCTGATTTCTCAGGGATGTGCTACTGTGGAGTTTCCCAACATTTCTGATTAGAGTTATAAGCATTATTATTTAGGTTGGTAAACAGCAATCGCCCAGGGAGGTACTACCATCCTGCCAAGTGAGTGTAAGACTAAAGCCTGTAATTGTTTTACATGATGGTAGGATTGCTGGTGTCTTTTTTCTGTCTCATAAACATGCAAGATTTCAGGTACATCTTGCTACTTCTACTTACACTTAGGTCAAACTACACATTCATGTACAAGCATATATATACACACCCCTCTGGGTTTTCTTCTATTTTCTTACTAGTTCTTGTTCTTATTTCCTCTTATCTCCATGGGGAAGTGGAACAGAATTCTTCCTCCGTAAGCCATGCGTGTCGTAAGAGGCGCCTAAAATGCCTGGAGCAAGGGGCTAGTAACCCCTTCTCCTGAATAAATTACTAAATGTAAAAGGAGAAACTTTCGTTTTTCCTTTTGGGCCACCCTGCCTCGGTGGGAAACGGCTGACGTGTTGAAAGAAAGAAAGATACTTCCTTCATAAAATGATATAAATTATGTTGTACATATCACCACCAGTATCATTATCACTGGGGAATACATATTTGCCAACTTCTCTCTTTAAACTAGAAATAGTTAGTGGTATGGGTTTTGGGGAAAAAACAGTGAAGTCCCAGTGTAGTAATATGAGTTCTAGGGGAACTAGTAATAGGCCAAATAAGGTGGATACTGGAAAGCCAGTGGCACTAGATGACAAGGACAGTAATAGGTATAGTGGTAAAACAGAAATGAGCAGGAAGGGTAAAGAGAAAGGAGGGTCTTTAAATGTATATTACACCAATAGTCGTAGTGCTAGGAATAAGATGGACGAGTTGAGATTAGTTGCTAGTTCGGGTAATATTGATGTTTTTGCAATAACTGAGACGTTGTTTAATATGAAAAATCGGGACATGCCTGCTGAATGTCACATCCAGGGTTTTAAATTGTTTCAAGTAGACAGAAGTATCGGGAAGGGGGGTGGGGTGGCACTCTATGTCTGTGATCATTTAAATTGTTGCATAAAAACGGGTATAAAGTCTGAAATAATACATACAGAGTCTGTCTGGATAGAATTTTCAGAGGGGTGTGAAAAATTGATTTTAGGCGTGATATACCGTCCTCCAAACTTAGATAGGGAACAAGGGAGACTACTTTGGGAGGAAATTGTTAAGGCCACAAGGCACGATAACGTAGTAATTCTAGGGACTTTAACTTTAGTCAAATTGATTGGAATTTTTTGACAGGGAATTTAGAATAACGACTTTTTAGAAGTAGTTCAGGATTGTTTTTTGAAGCAGTTTGTGACAGAACCTACAAGGGGAAATAACCTACTTGACTTGGTTCTGGCAAACAAGGAAACCCTTGTTATTAATTAAGGAATTACAGAGGAACTCGGCACAAGCGACCACAAATCAATTACCTTTAACATTGAATGGATGTATGATAGTAGGGATAACTCAGTAACGGTCCCAGATTTTCGCTTAGCATATTACAATGGGATTAGAGAACACTTATTATCTGTGGACTGGGGTAACGAAGTGAGCTATCAATATGACAGTTTTCTGAACACTATACAGGCTGCCCAAAGAACATTTATCCCATATAAAGAAATTAGATCAAGTAGAAATTACCCAAAATGGATGAATAATAGGCTCAAATATCTTTTAGGGCAGAAGAAAGGAATTTATAGACGCATAAAAAGAGGTGAGGGTCATCTTATAAATCAGTATACTGACATTAAGAGGGACGTTAAAAAGGGGATAAGAAAAGCTAAACGGGACTATGAAATTAACCCTTTCGGGGTTTCGGCTGTACTAGTACGGCTTACGCCCCAGGGTTTTCGTCGTACTAGTACGCCTAAATTCTAGCGCCCTCAAAAAACAGGCTGTTAGGCCTAGATGTGAGAGAATGGGTCTGTGTGGTCAGTGTGCGCAGTATAAAAAAAAATCCTGCACCACACAGTGCATAAAGAGGAAAAAAAAACTGACCGTGTTTTTGGTTTAAAACAGCGACTTTGCAGTCAATTTTCGTATGGTATTTATGGTTGTATTTTCGTTTTCTTAGTCCCATTTGGTAGAATGGATGATATATTACAGAAATAGAGATAATTTTGACTGGTTTCACGATGACAAGTACCTTGAAACTGAGCGCAAAGTAGCGAAAATGTTCGATTTTGGCCGATGTTCAAGAATAAACAAATCACACCATGCGTCCAATACACATCAACTGGCGAGTCTAATATTCTTGCACAAGTGCGCTGATATTATTTATATAATTTTTACAATGATGCAGTTGTATACATAACTAAATCTTCTATTTTTTGTGAGAATAAAAATTCAAAATGGAAAGCAAAAGTAATGTAAGAGGGCCTGGAGACGTGACTAATGAACAGAGAAGATGCTATTTTAGTGCCAGGAATGTCTGCCTTGTTTATTCTGGACCCTATTTTGAAATTTGCATTGTTTGAAATTTGTGAGAAATTGGCCAAATTGTCATTTTCTGACCACTATTTTGGGTAGTTGAAATTGGTAAATAGGCGGTTTCTTGTACTCAATCGATAGTAGGCTGAAAAATTGGAATTTGCCGAAAATAGGGCTCAAAGTGGGCGAAATCGCCGATGCGTAAATGTCATTGATACCGCTAACTTCGCGAAGGCATAATTCCGTTAGTTGTCGATCAAATTTCATAATTTTGGTGGCGTTATGATCGGAAAAAGATTATCATTTCATAAGAAAAAATAATTTTTTTTTTCCGAAAAATTTGCGACCCTGAGAATGAGTTTCAGAGAGGGTCCTTAAACCCCCAAAGGGTTAAAGTTGCTAGGGATTCAAAAACTAACCCAAAAAGTTTTTTCCATGTTTATAGAACAAAAGTTAGAGATAAGATAGGTCCCCTTAAAAATAACACTGGGCATCTTACTGACAAGGAGAATGATATGTGCTCTATTTTTAATAATTATTTTCTCTCAGTTTTCACACAGGAAGGCACTAATAATATCCCAGTAATTAATTTTTATAGTGGCCCTGAAGAAGATAAATTATGTAATATCATAGTCACTAGCGAAATGGTTATGAAACAAGTAGACCGACTGAAACAAAATAAATCGCCGGGTCCTGATGAACTTTTTGCAAGGGTTCTTAAGGAATGCAAAATGGAACTCTGTGAACCATTAACTAACATTTTTAACTTATCTCTTCAAACAGGTGTAGTGTCTGATATGTGGAAGATGACTAATGTAATTCTTATTTTTAAAGCAGGGGAAAAGTCACTACCGTCAAATTACCGCCGAATAAGCCTGACTTTAATTGTAGGTAAATTACTAGAGTCCATTATAGCTGATTTTATAAGAAGCCATCTGGATAAAAATAATTTGATTAATGATACTCAGCATGGATTCACGAGGGGCCGTTCCTGCCTAACTAATTTATTAACTTTCTTCGGTAAAGCTATTGAGGCTGTTGATCACGATAAAGAATTTGATATTGTTTATTTAGATTTTAGTAAGGCTTTTGATAGAGTACTGCACCAGAGACTATTAAAGAAAGTTGCAGCTCATGGCATTGAGGTAAAAGTGTTGTCATGGATCGAGTCATGGCTCACGAACAGGAAGCAGAGAGTGTGCATTAATGGGGTTAAATCCGAATGGGGATCTGTAACAAGTGGCGTTCCACAGGGATCAGTCTTAGGCCCGTTGTTGTTTATAATATATATCAATGACCTTGATGAGGGAATTACTAGTGATATGAGCAAATTCGCCGATGACACGAAGATAGGTAGGATAATTGATTCAAACGTAGATGTCATGGAACTTCAGGAGGATTTAGTCAAACTTAATTTATGGTCAGAAAAGTGGCAGATGCAGTTCAATGTGGATAAATGCAAGGTTCTGAAGCTAGGAGTGTCCATAACCCTAGCACTTATAAGTTAAATAATGTAGAACTTAGCCATTCAGATTGCAAAAAGGACTTGGGGGTTATGGTAAGCAGCAACCTTAAACCAAGAGAACAATGCACAAGCGTACGTAATAAGGCAAATAGATTACTGGGATTTATATCAAGAAGTGTAAGCAACAGAAGTCCAGCGGTTATATTACAGCTTTATACATCATTAGTAAGGCCTCACCTAGATTACGCAGCTCATCTGGTATCCATATTACAGAATGGATATAAATTGTTCCTACAGTGGAGAAAAAGACATTTAGTTTGTTGGCAGTATCCGTCGGCGGGATGAGAGGTTAATTAGGTTTAGTTAGGCTAATTACATTTTTTCAAGACAGTTTCCTAGATCCTAGAATTTCAGAGAGGGTCTTCCATGTCTTTTTCATGTCCTCTTTTATGTCATAAAATTGTTTTTGTAATAGTTTTTTTGTCCTTCGTATTAGATCCGTAAGCTTTAACGAGTATCGTTTAGTCTGTTCCTTCGTAATTTGACCCAGTCTGTACTGTTTTTCGAATACAGTGGAACCCCGAGTTTTGGCCGTAATCCATTCCAGGAGCTAGGCCTAAACTCGAAGCGGCCGAAAGTCGAAGCAATATTTCCCATAAGAAATAATGTAAATACAGTGGACCCCCGGTTTTTGTAATTTATTCGTTCCAGAATGCTGTTCAAGTGCCATTACCAAACAAAGTTATTCCCATTAGGAATAATGTAAATTAGACTAGTCCTTTTAGTCCCCAAAAATACACTTACAAAAGCACTTACAAAAATACACTTACATAATTGTTCGAGTTTGGAGCATAACGAACACTGGGGGTCCACTGTACAGTTAATCCATTCCACACAAAAATATTCACAAAAAATTCATTTTTTTAAAGAATAAATACTATAGTTTTACATAAAGAAAATAATGAGAAATAAATATAAAGCACTAATTTTAATGGATAAATAAACATTTAAATAAGTTTTTACCTTTATTGAAGACTCTTGTTGGCGTATGAGAGAAGCAGGAGAGTTTGTTTGGAGACAGACAAGATAGTCCTTCAATATGACACTAATATCAAGTCTACGGCTTTTTTATCTAGCAAAATTCATCTAATATGACATAATAAACAATATTAATAACATAGAAATGTGATATATACTGTAGAATGAATAAAATATGTCATATGTCTCTCTCCCTAACTGACGATTGTTGCTGAGTTGTTTGTTGTTGGCTGTATAAGGGCCACTGAAAGATAAGCCTTACATAGTGGTGGTGATGGCCGCCAGAGACGGCAGTGTTGTCAGTCGCCCTATATAACTCCAACAACATTGGAGGAGTCAATTTCGTGCTGTCCTTTTCCTATCGATTAATCGCTTAACTTACTTGCTACACTGTTAATACTGCACTTTATCGCTGGCTGGTGCTATAGCTTTATCGACTCGTGCTGCTTTAGTATCGTACATATCGTAGAATCACTGAATCACTGAAGAAAGCACATTCTCCCCTCTCTCTACCTCCTCCACTTTGGTACTTTGCTACAATTTCTTTCTTCAATTCTATAGTGTTTTTCACTTTCTTTACCAAAGGGCTGCCACAATCAATAAACAAGCACTAAACACAATGAATTTATTGTGAAATGTTTGGATGAGCGCCCAGGGTAATGTTCACTCAAGGATAAACAAAGCTAGACTGGCTCACGACGCCTGTGTGGGGAGGTGCGCAAGTGCGGGCAGGTGGACAGGTCTGGTACGCCGGCCGAAACTTGGGGCAATGGCCGAAAGTCGTAACAAAATTAGGCCGAAAAAAGCAACCGAAACTCGAAGTGGCCAATACTCGGGGTGGCTGAAACTCGGGGTTCCACTGTACATGTTTTTTGTCATGGAAGTGAGGATGTTGTTTGTAAGCCAGGGGCTGTTTAGTCTCTTGGCTGAGATTTGTTTTGTTTTTATTGGACAATGTCTGTTATAGAGGTACAGTGGACCCCCGGTTTACGTTATGCTCCAAACTCGAACAATTATGTAAGTGTATTTTTGGGGTCTAAAAGGACTAATCTAATTCACATTATTCCTTATGGGAAGAAATTCGTTTGGTAACGGCACTTGAACAGCATTCTGGAACGAAATAATGACGTAATCCTGGGTCCACTGTATTGGGTTTTTTGCAAAAAACTTTTTAAACATTCATCAGTATCAAGGCTAGGTGCTAGCTCCCTTTGCCAGTCAATGTTACTTAATGCCGAAATAAAATTATTAACTGATGTTTCGTCATGTAGTTGGAAAGAGATCTTACTTGTGTCCTGTGGGAGTTTATATAAGTTTGTTATGAAAAAGGTGGGATAGTGGTCTGTGGAGTTATCTGTGATAATGCCTGCTCTTAGTGGGGATATAGTGTTAGTCCAGATTTGGTCAAGTAGTGAGGCACTTATCTCGGTGATTTTTGTTGGTTTGGTTGTAGATGGTAGGAGTAATCAGTTGCTTATAGTGCTAGTGAATTCAGTTACTTGTGGTTCATGTTCATGGATGAGGTTAATGTTGAAGTCACCTGTAAGTATCAGGTGGTGTTTATTCATCTCTGCATCAGTTTTCATGTTTCTTAGGTTTTCGTTAAATGTGTAAATATTTGAGTGAGGTACTCTGTGGCCTTTTGATTGGGCCTACAGTTGTGTATGACTGTGTAAAAACCACCTTCTCACCCAAAACTAAATGCACAATACTTAACATTACCTACAAAGTTAATTAATCACTTTCCACTGCCTCAAAATAACATTATTCACCTTGTTACTCCCTTAGCCTCAAAACCCCTTACATAATTGCTCAAAGAACAATAATTTCTCAAACTTAATCTAGTGCAAATGTTGAAACTTACATCTCATAAATGTATAAACATGTTATAATTAATGCAGCCTAATCTAACTTTGTTTCTATATCATTACCAAATAAAGAAATCCATTCTCATGTATACTCTTGTACTCCTTGTAACTCATCTAATGACCATATAAACTGTTATTGCAACACAAGAACTGCAAGAAGCCCCTATCACATGCTTTTAACATCCTATGGAGAGGGAGCATGGACACTGGGATCGTCCCGCAGCTACTAAAAACAACAGACATAGCCCCGCTCCACAAAGGGGGCAGTAAAGCAATAGCAAAGAACTACAGACCAATTGCGCTAACGTCCCATATCATAAAAATCTTTGAAAGGGTTCTAAGAAGCAAGATCGCCACCCATCTTGATACCCATCAATTGCACAACCCAGGACAGCATGGGTTTAGAGCAGGCCGCTCCTGTCTGTCCCAACTACTGGACCACTACGACAAGGTCCTGGATGCTCTAGAAGATAAACAGAATGCAGATGTTATATACACAGATTTTTGCAAAAGCCTTTGACAAGTGTGACCATGGTGTAATAGCACACAAAATGCATGATAAAGGCATAACAGGAAAAGTTGGTAGATGGATCTATAATTTCCTAACACGTAGAACACAAAGAGTAGTAGTCAACAGAGTAAAGTATGAGGCAGCTACTGTGAAAAGCTCTGTTCCACAAGGCACAGTACTTGCTCCCATCCTATTCCTCATCCTCATATCAGACATTGACAGGGATATAAGCCACAGTGCTGTGTCTTCCTTTGCAGATGACACCCGAATCTTATGACAGTGTCCACCGTTGAAGACACTGCAAGACTCCAAGCAGACATAAACCAAATCTTTAAATGGGCTGCAGAAAACAATATGAAGTTCAATGATGAGAAATTTCAATTACAGTGGACCCCCGAGGTTCGTAAACCCCGGAAATCGTACATTTATGTAAGTATAATATTGTAAGTGCTTGTGGAAAAGTATTTTTGGGGGTCTGAAATAGACTAACCTATGTGACATTTTTCCTTAAGGGAGTAAATTTGTTCGGTAATGGCACTTGAGCAGACTTCAGGAGTGAAGTTTTACGAAACTCGGGGTCCACTGTACTCAGATACGGAAACGTGAAGAAATTAAAATCTCATCGGAGTACAAAACTAATTCCAACCACACAATAGAGTGAAAAACTAATGTCAAAGACCTGGGAGTGATCATGTCAGAGGATCTCACCTTCAAGGACCATAACAATGTAGCAATTGCATCTGCTCAAAAAATGACAGGATGGATAATGAGAACCTTCAAAACCAGGGATGCCAAGCCCATGTTGACACTTTACAGATCGCTTGTTCTATCTAGGCTGGAATATTGCTGCACACTAACTGCACCTTTCAAGGCGGGTGAAATTGCTGACCTTGAAAATGTGCAGAGAACCTTCACCGCACGCATAAATGCGATAAACCACCTCAACTACTGGGAACGCTTGAAGTTCCTAAACCTGTACTCTCTAGAACGCAGGCGGGAGAGATACATTATTATATACACATGGAAAATTCTCGAGGGCTTAGTACCAAACTTGCACACAAAAATCACTCCGTACGAAAGCAAAAGCTCGGCAGGCGATGTAACATCCCCCAATGAAGAGCAGGGGTGCCACTAGCACGTTGAGGGACAACACAATAAGTGTGAGGGGCCCAAGATTGTTCAACTGCCTCCCAGCATACATCAGGGGATTACCAACAAGCCCCTGGCTGTCTTCAAGCAGGCACTGGACAGGCACCTCAAGTCGGTACCGGATCAGCCGGGCTGTGGTTCGTACGTTGGACTGCGTGCGGCCAGCAGTAACAGCCTGGTTAATCAGGCTCTGGTCCAACAGGAGGCCTGGTCACAGACTGGGCCGCGGGCGTTGACCCCTGGAATTCTCTCAGGTAGACTCCAGGTAATTTAATAATTGCATTACTACAAATAATAAATTATTATGTTGATATATTATAAAACTGTAATGCTTCAAAATTGTAAAACTATTATGTTTCAAAATTGTTATGTTCAAATTTCATTGCTTAAATACTCAATTATACTTATATTGTAAATGGTTTACTATAATTTTTACCATTTAGTCTATTATAGAATAATTAATTGTAAGTTAATTTTAAGTTTGCCCATAATGCTCTGCATATAAGGGGCTTTTGGCATGTACACCCCATTCCTACAACTCCTTGTAAATCTTTGTATCATGTCACAATAAACTGTTATTATTATTATAGCAAAGATGCTTGCAACGTAATGTTTAAACCAGGTTTCAGTGAGAGTTATGATTGACATACTGGCATGCAGAGAACTGAGTACTGCTAGGAGGTCATCGAAGTGTTTACTCAATGACGTGACATTGTAATTGAATGCTGTTATATTATTGTTGGTACTGAGTAGTGTCTTGGTCTGACTAGCAGTGTAGTAAAGGCAGTTGTTGATAGGATTGTTTATGCCATTTAGCCCTTTCAGGGTCCAAGCCATAGATCTACGCATTGTCCACAGGGTCCAAGAATTTTCAATTTTTTTTTTTTTCTTGTGAAATGGTAGAGAATCGTTTTCTAAAGGTAATAAAACAAAAAGTACGAAATTTGGTGGAAAACTGACGAAATTACACTCGCAAATTTGACTGTGTCAGTGATATGTATTTACATTCCTGCGATTTTGCCTACTTTAACCCCTATTTTAGGCCAATTACATTATTCCAGTTGACCAAATTCTTAGCTATTTCGTTAGTATTACTTCTATTTTATTGATTGAGCACAAGAAACTGTCCAGTCAACTTTTTCAAGTAGCCAATAAAGTGATCAGAAATTAGTAATTTTGCCAATTTCACACAAAGTTCAAAATATTCCAATTTCAAAACAGCATCCAGAATAAACAATACAGGTATTCCTGGCACTAAAATAACATTTCCTCTGTTTATTAGTTATGTTTCCAGGCTTTACACTTGAATTCCATTTTGATTTTTGATTTACATAAAGAATTTTTATTCACACCAAAAAATAGATGAATTACTCTTATGCAATATTGTAACAATTGTATAAACACTATCGGTGCATTTGTAAATGTATATTAGACCCACCAGTTAACGTGTATTGGTCGCGTGATGTGATTTGTTTACTCTTGAAAATCAGCAAAAATCAAACATTTCCGCTACTTTGAGCTCAATTAGAAGCTATTTTCAGTACTAAAACCAATCAAAATCATCTCTATTTCTGTAATATATCATCAATTCTATCAAATGAGACCACGAAACCGTGAATACAACCATAAAAACCACATGAAAATACACCACAAAGTTGCTGTTTTAATAAAAAAACACAGTCGCAGTTTTTTTTTCTCATTATGCACTGTGTGGTTCAGGATTTACTTTATATGGTACACACTTACCACATAGATGCATTCTCCTATATCTAGGCCCAAATTTACCGATCACAGCTTATCTGAGTGAGCTGAGCTCATGGCGTAGATCTACGGTTTGGACCCTGTGGGCAATGCGTAGATCTACGGCTTGGACCCTCAAAGGGTTAATAAGAAGTTGATATCAGGTTTAATGTTAACATTCATATAACTAATTAAGAATGTATGTATTACTAATAGTAAAAATACAAGGAGAGCCAGTGGCTCTCCTTGCATTTCAGTTTTATGATTGTATCTACCAATATACAGTGGACCCCCGAGTTTCGTAAACCCCGGAAATCGTACAAGTATGTACGATTTAATGGAAGTGTATTTTTGGGGGTCTGAAATAGACTAACGTACGTGACATTTTTCCTTAAGGGAGTAAATTCGTTCGGTAATGGGGCTTGAGGAGACTTAAGGAGTGAAGTTTTTACGAAACTCGGGGGTCCACTGTATATGTATACAGTGGTCCCTCGGTTTTCGCCGAAAATTCATTCCAGAATGCTGCTGAAGTGCCATTACCAAACGAATTTACTTCCTTAAGAAAAAATACACTTGCAACAGCACTTACGAAAATACACTTACATAAATGTTCGAGTTTGGAGATGCACGAAAACCGAGGGACCACTGTACTTGCAAAGAAATAAAAAAATTATTTTATTTATTTATTTTATTTTATAAGAAGGATTGATATTTTGACTTAGACAACTTGTATAAAACAATTGCACACAGTTAGGACTTAATACAAATACAAATACAATTTTATTTCTTTGCTCGTGTACGTACATGGGTTTACATTACAATCATAAATTGAGGTGCAAGGAGAGCCTCTGGCATGCCTTGGCATTAGGGGCAGCTTAATCTAATGGCTTATAAACTATGAACATAATATTGGAGTAATTGAGTGAGTTTGAATTGGTAGATCGTTCAAATTATATGATGATAATACATTGTTCATTACAAAATGATGATAGACATTGTAACAAGTGTTTAGTAGGATGGAACATAATAGTAAAAATTAAATTATCTTAATGAAAATAACATTGAGCATTTTGAGAGTAATTTACAGTTTGAGTATTTAGTTTAGGGTGATTAGGTGGAAATAATTGTAAAAATTGAATTTATTTTATAGGAAAATAACTTTGAGCATTTTTGAAGGCAGTTTACAGTATGAGTATTTAGTTTAGGGTGAGTAGTTGGTTTTGAGAAGAGTCTTAAATTGATTTTCAGACAAGGTTATTTTAGCATTTCCTGGTAATGAGTTCCAGATTCTGGGGCCTTTTATGTGCATAGAATTCTTACATAGGTTGCTGTGGACACGGGGTACATTAAAAAGTGATCTGTATCTTGTGTTATGGTCATGGGTCCTATTTAAATTGGTGAGGAGAATTTTGAGCGGAGGGTTTATATTAGAATGTAGAGTTCTTTGTATGTAGTAGGCACAAGAATAAGTGTGAATGTTCTTTATGGTGAGTAGTTTTAGGCTTTTGAATATTGGTGGAGTATGCTGTCTAGAGTGGGAATTTGTTATCATTCTGACTGCAGCCTTTTGCTGGGTTATGAGTGGTCTAAGGTGATTTAATGTTGTTGATCCCCATGCACAGATTCCATACGTGAGATATGGGTAAATGAGTGAGTGATATAGTGCAAGGAGAGCTGATTGAAGCACATAGTAGCGTATCTTAGATAATATGCCTACTGTCTTAGAGATTTTCTTGGAAATTTGTTGTATATGTGTTTGGAATTTAAGGCTACTGTCAATGTGGATTCCTAGAAATTTTTCCTCTTTGAGTCTTGTGATGGGTGAACCGTTGAGTGTTATGTTAAGTGGAACATTTGTAACTGTTTCCAAACTGTATAAAGTAGATCTTGTCAGTATTTAGAGTAAGTTTATTAGTCGTCATCCATGTCGATTAACAGTATTGGCCAGTATGACTGGATTTGGGTGAGAAGACATATGTTGTGTCATCCGCAAATAATATGGGTTTGAGTAGTTGTGATGCATTAGGTAGGTCATTGATGTAAATGAGGAATAAGAGTGGACCCAGTACACTTCCTTGAGGACTCCGACTGTAATTTGCTGTGTGGAAGAGTTCGCTCCATTTGTGTACACGTGTTGGCTTCTGTTACTGAGGTATGACTTTATGTAGTTGAGCGAGTGCCCTCTTATACCATAGTGTGCTAGTTTTGTAAGCAGTAAATCATGATCGACTGTATCAAAAGCTTTGCGTAGATCAATGAAGATTCCCAGTGGGACATCTTTCTTCTCAAGTGCAGTATATATTAACTCTAGCATGTGTATAATGGCATCATTTGTGCTTTTGTTGGTCCTGAATCCAAACTGACTGGGGTTGAGTACGTTGTGTGAGATGAGGTAGGAATAGATCTGTCTATGAATTAATTTTCAAAGATTTTAGAGAGCAGTGGTAAATTGGATATTGGTCTATAATTATTCAAGTTTGTTTGATCACCTCCTTTATGGATTGGGGTGACCCTTGCTATTTTGAGAATTGATGGGAATGTGGAGGTTTCAATGGATTTATTGAATAGTGTTGCAATAATTGGTGACAGTACCTGTGAAACTTTGTACATAAAAGGTGGTAAGCTATTTATGTCTCCTGCCTTGTTTTTAAGGGTGTTGTTTAAGGGTGGAGCTAATATGGAGAGCTCACAATAGGCAGTAAAAGTTTAAGTATCAAGGATCTATCTAAGAAATGATGGAGTGAATATACAGAGCTTAAAAATAAAAATACTAATTGAAAGCAAGGGAGGGAATAATAAAAATAAAAATGAGAAAAATTTTGTCAAGAAATTTTAAGATGTTTGTGAATATATATTAATGTAACAAAAAAGGCACAATACCGTGACTGGAACAATACACAAATAACCCACATATAGAAGAGAGGAGCTTACGACGACGTTTCGGTCCGACTTGGACCATTTACAAAGTCACACTAACAAAAGAAGGAGGAGGAGTTTATATAGGCAGCCTAGAGGGCGGGAACAAAGAAAGTGGTGGAGGAGTAATAGTGGTAGTAGTAATAGAGTCAGTCAAATACTAAGAAGAGGAGCACTGCAAGGAGCTAGTGGCCCACATAGGGTAGGGGCAAGAACACAGAGGGGGTAAAAGATAATAATGAACAACATAAACAAGGCAAAGAAAAAAACACAGAGGAGAAAGAAGAAAGGAAAGGGAAAGAGGGAGAAGGGAAAAAGAATCAGGTTAAGTCACGGGTGTTCTGAAGTTTGGAGCATTTAACAATGTAATGGGAAAGGAAAGCATCAACAGAGACAAAGCCAGGACTCAGATTCATACAAGGAAAGTTGTGTATAAGGGAGGATTCAACAAGGCGACGACTGTGAAAGTTGGACCTAGGGTAAACAGTTTTAGCAGAAGACCAATCAATAGATCCCAGTGGGAATCTTCATTGATTTACGTAAAGCTTTTGATACAGTTGACAATGATCTGTTACACCTAAAATTATCACACTATGGTATAAGAGGACACTCCCTCAACTACCTAAAATCATACCTTAGCAACAGAAACCAATATGTGTACACAAATGATTGCCGATGTTATGAATGAAAAGAAGTTGGATGTCCTGGCCTAAGCGAAACAAAGCTGAAGGGGTAGGCGAGTTTCAGTGGGAGAAATAAATGGGATTAAGTCAGGAGTATCTGAGAGAGTTAGAGCTAAGGAAGGGTAGCAATAATGTTGAAGGATCAGTTATGGAAGGAAAAGAGGAATATAAATGTGTAAATTCAAGGATTATGTGGATTAAAATAAGGGTCGGATGCGAAAAGTGGGTCATAATAAGCGTGTATGCACCTGGAGAAGAGAGAGTGTAGAGAGAGAGAGAGATTTTGGGAGATGTTAAGCGAATGTATAGGGAAATTTTGAACCAAATGAAGTAATTGTGGTAGGGACCTAAATGCTAAAGTGGGAGAAACATGCAGAGAGGGTGTAGTAGGTAAGTTTGGGGTGCCAGGTGTAAATGATAATGGGAGCCCTTTGATTGAACTTTGTATAGAAAGGGGTTTAGTTATAGGTAATACATATTTTAAGAAAAAGAGGATAAATAAGTATACAAGATATGATGTAGGGCGTAATGACAGTAGTTTGTTGGACTATGTATTGGTAGATAAAAGACTGTTGAGTAGACTTCAGGATGTACATGTTTATAGAGGGGGTACAGA
>WNWK01027999.1:0-25780 GCA_009830355.1 Cherax destructor | reverse complement strand
CATTATCACTCTATTATTATAGTTTCTTGGACTTAATGTCCCACATTATGCCCGAATATTCCCAACATTCACTATTGTGAAGAGAACCATTAACCGCGATTTGGTCGTAGTAAACGCCGATTTCCATCTCCATTATATCCAGAGCCCACCCATCGTTCACCTCCATTCACCTTTATCCCAAGAGCGCGACTGCCTGGGTCACTTCATTTGACCCATCTTGGCGTACCCACGCTACCGTTGCGATGGTTCTTTCCTCATCTCAAGAAAAATACGAACCAACAGCCACACATTAAGAATATTCACATTAGAAAGGCTATCGAGTATAACCTTTCGGGAAAATACCCAATATTTTCCACAACTGTACTGTGCTACTGGACTGTACTACTACACTGTACTACTGCCCCGTACTACTATACTGTACTACTGTACTGTACTACTTTAATTAACTAATATACTGTTCTACTGTACTGTACTACTGTACTGTACAACTATACTGTACTACTATATTGTACTTCTGTACTGTTGTACTATACTGTACTTTTGTACTGTACATCTGTACTGTATTACTATACTGTACTTATATACAGTACTACTATACTATACTACTAAACTGGACTACTATACTGTACTTCAGTGCTGTTCTAGTGTACTGTATTATTATACTGTACTGATATACTATACTGCTATAATGCACTACTGCACTGTTCTACTATACTGTACTACTGTACTGTACTACTATACTTTTCTACTCTACTGTACTTCTATACTGTACTACTATACCTTACTACTATACTATACTGCTGCACTGTACTACTATACTGTATTACTGTACTGTACTACTGTAATGTACTACTACACTGTTGTACTGTATTGGACTACTATACTGTACTACTATGCAGTACTATTATCCTGGACTACTACACTTTACTAATGTACTGTACTACTGTTCTGCACTACTATAATTTACTGTTCAACTATATTGTAATACTGTACTGTACTACTGTACTGAACGAGTGTACTGTACTACAATACTGTACTACTGTACTGTACTCTGTACTGAACTAGTGTACTGTACTACAATACTGTACTACTGTACTGTACTACTGTACTGTATTACTATTATAAACTAATATACTGTTCTACTGTACTGTACTACTGTACTCTACTACTATACTGTACAACTATACTGTACTTTTGTATTGTTCTACAATACTTTACTTCTGTACTGAACTACTATTCTGTACTACTATACTGTACTACTATACTGTGGTACTATACTGTACTAATATACTGTACTTCAGTTCATTTCTACTGTACTGTACTTCTATTCTGTACTACTCTACTGTAATACTATACTGTACTACTGTAATGTACAGCTATACTCTACTACTGTACTGAACTACTGTACTGTTCTAGTGTACTGTACTACTATACTGTTCTCTTATACTGTACTACTGAACTGTACTACTATAATGTACAACTGTACTGTACTGCTATACTGTAGTACTATAATGTACTACGGTGCTGTTCTACTATACTGTACTACTGTATTGTATTACTATTCTGTACTTCTATACTGTAGTACTATACTGTAGTACTATACTTTACTACTGTACTGTACTACTGTACTGTACTAATACACTAAAATACTATTCTGTACTACAATACTATTCTATTCTACAGTACTACTGTACTGAACTACTGTACTGTACTAGTATACTGTACTAGTGTTCTGTACTAGTGTACTGTACTAGTGTACTGTAATTCTATATTGTTCTGCAATACTGTACTACTGTTATGTACTAATATACTGTACAACTTTACTGTATTAATATACTGTACTACTATACTGTACTACTGTACTGTACTACTATGTGAATGAATCTATGTGAATGAATCTATTCAAGATTGATGGACTGACAACATCGACTCAAGATTGAGGGACTGACAACCTCACACTCCTCCTGTTCTTCACGATTCTCCTTTGTATTTACTGATGAAGCCACTGTGTGGCGAAACGTTTCCTCAATAAAGATACCCAAGTGTTGCATATGTGTCTAATTTACCAACTGTACTACTATACTCTATTACTATACTGAACAACTGTACTGTACTACTATTCTGTACTAATATACGGTAGTACGTTTCTGTACTATTGTACTGTACTACTATACTGTACAACTATACTGTCATACTTTACTCTGCTACTGTACTGTTCTAGTGTACTGAACTACTATACTTTACTACTGTACTGAACTATTCTGTACTACTATTCTGTACTATTGTACTCTACTAGTATTCTGTACTACTATACTGTACTACAGTACTGTACTACTATACTGTACTACTACACTGTAAATCTATACTGTACTTCTGTACTGTACTAGTATTCTCTACTATTATGCTGCACTACTGTGCTGTACTACTGTGCTGTACTACTGTACTGTACTACAATACTGTACTGCTATTCAGTACTACTGTACTGTACTACAATAGTGTGCTACTGTATTGTACTACTATTCTGTATTACCATACTGTTCTATTGTTCTGTACTACTATACTGTACTACTGTACTGTACTACTATACTGTACTAGTGTACTATACTAAAATACTGTACTACTGTACTGTACTACTATACTGTACTACTATTCTGTACTACTTTACTGTTCTACTATACTGTACTACTATTTTGTACTACTATAGTGTACTATTATTTTGTAGTACAATACTGTACTACTGTACTGTACTACTACACTGTACTGTGCTACTATACTGTAGTACTGTACTGTACTTCTATACTGTGCTACTATACTGTACTACTGTACTTTGCTACTGTGTTGTACTACTATATTATACTAATATTCTGTACTACTGTACTGTACTACTGTACTGTAATTCTAGACTGTACTACTGTACTGTACTACTATACTGTACTACTACACAGTACTACTGCACCGTACTACTATACTGTACTACTGTACTGTACTACTGTACTGTACTACTATACTGTACTAATATACTGTGCTTCTGTACTGATGTACTATACTGTACTTTTATTCTCTAATAATATACTGTACTACTGTGCTGTTCTACTATACTGTACTTTTGTACTGTACTACTATACTGTACTTCTATACTGTACTACTATAATGTACTACTATATGGTAATACTGTACTGTACTACTATTCTGTATTACTGTACTGTACTACTATACTAAACTACTATATTGTACCACTGTACATTACTACTGTACTGTACGACTGTAATGTACTAGTGTTCTGTACTACTATGCTGATCTATTTTAATGTACTTTACTACTATACTGCACTACTGTACTGTACTACTACACTGTACTACTATACTGTAGTACTGTACTTTACTACTGTACTGTACTACTGTGATGTACTAGTGTTCTGTACTACTATGTTGTTATATTATACAGTACTGTACTACTATACTGTACTACTATGCTGTACTGCTATACTGTACAGCTATACTGTACTGCTATAATGCACTACTACACTGTACTACTATACTGTTCTACTATACTGTACTTCTATACTGTACTACTTTACTGTACTACTATACTGTTTTACTATACTGCACTACTGTACTGGACTACTATACTGTACCACTGTACTGGACAACTAAATTGTACTACTGTACTGTACTACTGCACTGCACTACTATACTGTACAACTATATCGTACTTCTGTAATGTACTACTATACCGAACTACTATAGTGTACGACTGTACTGTACTACTATACTGTACAAGTATACTGTACTACTGTACTGTACTACTATACTCTACTACTCTACTGTACTACTATACTGAACTAGAGTAATGTACTACAATACTGTACTACTGTACTGTACTACTATACTGTACTACTGTACTGTTCTACTATACTGTTTTTCTGTACTGAACTACTATACTGTACTACTGTACTGTATTACTATACTGGTACTACTCTGTACTACTATTCTGTAGTACTGCACTGTTCTACTGTACTGAACTACTATTATGTACTACTGTACTGTACTACTATACTGTACTACTGTACTGTACTACTGTACTGAACTACTGTACTGTACTAGTGAACTGTACTACAATACTGTTGTATTATACCGTACTACTGTACTGTACTAATATACTACTGTACTGTACTACTACACTGTACTTCTGTAATGGAATACTATACTGTACTACTGTACTGGACTAATATCCTGTATTCATTGACCTCTTCGCTCTCGGGCTGAGAGGTTGTGCGGCGCAGTAGCTCCTGACCTGGTCTTGACGCAACTTCCGTTTTTCAGCAAGATGGCGACCAGTATGAGGAGGAGACGCAACACAGTGTGTATTGAGTTACTACAGGGAGCTATCTACCCAGTAAATGCTTCTGTTTTGCTGCCAGCGATTATCCGTGACACCTTTGGTGTTATCAGTGATGACCTTTACGGCGTTGCCTTGAATGGCTCGAGGAGAATCTTTGTGAAATTCAACACAGCAGAGGCGTATGAGAAGATAGTGGAGCGCTACCAGGAGGAATGTATCATCGTCAACACTGGATTAGAGGTCAGGCTAAGGGATGTTTCGGCCTACTATACTTATGTTCGTGTGAGAAACGTGCCATTTGAGACCTTAGGAGTGGACCTAAGTGAAGTGTTTCAACAATATGGTGTAGTGCACACGACAACAATGGGGCGTTGGTCGGACGGAATTTATGAAGGATTGCCTGAGGGCTCTTACACTTTAAAAATGACCTTAAAACGCCCCATACCGTCATATGTCATGCTGGACGAATTTAGGACGCAAGTGTTTGTCACTTACGCAGGACAGCGTAAGACTTGCAGAATGTGTGGGGCATACGATCATATGGCGGCGGGGTGCCCCGCAGCCCTGGCGTCGAGAATGGGGACTCATAATGTACCTGTGGTACAAGCCCCTTATGAGGAACCTGTACCTGCGAATGTGGTAGAGATGGGTAACGCCAGTTGGGCGGATGTAGTACAAGGAGTGGAGGACCGTTGTGTGACACTCCCTGAAGCACTGGGTGCTTCGCCAGTGGGTGAGTTGGAACTTGTACTAGAGACTGATGGGACGGTGGAGGGTGTGCAACAAGAGGACTTGCCGAAACCAGTGCAAGAGATGATAAGCACTTTTCTGGCTGGTTCGGAGGTGGATGCCTCGGGAACGGACGGAACATTGCAGGGAGAGGAGGAAAGGCTTATCCAAGCTGTTAATGTGTTAGAGGAAGGGGCAGACAGGCTACAGAAGCGAGAGGTGGAGGCCATTGTGCATAGGGAAGAGGAAGTGAGCATGGATGAGATGGAGGTTGGGGTTAAATCTAGAAAGAGGGCGGGCGAAACATCGGATGATGATGTTCTAACACCTGGACAGCGTTCAGGCAAGAAGGTATGGGTGGAGGGGCCAGGGAAAGGGACAGTGGGAGATCATGGAAAGGCGGGGGTACATAGTGTGAGACAAGACAGGACTAAAGGTAGTATAGTAAAGAGTGCCACAGGTAGAACACAGAAACCCAGGGGAAAGCCCCCGTTGGCGTATTCCAGTGTTTAACAATAAATGCAAATGGCCTTAGGGCTGAAGTAAAGCGTAGTTGGATGGAAGTTATACTGAGACGATATGACATAGACGTGTGTTTTATACAAGAGCATAACTTTAGGTGTGGTAGAGATTTGAGATTAAAGGGGTATCAAATGTTTGCAGGTAGCTCGGGGAAGTTAAAGGGTGGGGTAGCAGTGGGTGTGAAAGAATCCAGCCCCTTCCGATTGTTAGCTTGGGAGGAGGGAGGACGGGGAAGAGTAGTGAGGGTGGATGGAGTGTTGGGAGGCATAAGGGTGTGCTTTGTAGGTATTTACATGCCTGCTGACAGTAATCGTAGAGTTAAGGAGGAGTTTGTGAGGGATGTCTTGACTTTTTATTTGAGAGGGCTGCCAATGATTACGGTGTTGGATGGTGACTGGAATTGTATTATTAGGAAAAAAGATGTGGAACCTAGAGGGGCAGGTTGTGAGTTAGGGGTCTTGCGTACATTATTGAGGGAGGTGGGGTTTTAGATGTGGTAAGGGGAGATGGTTGGGGTGTAGAGCATACCTTCGTGAGAAGAGGGTATGCTGCCAGATTAGATCGTGTGTATGTCACAAAGGATGTTACAGTGGGGAGGGTTCTCACGTTAGATATTGGTTTTTCAGATCATCGTGGTGTTATAGTGGAGGTGACGTGGGAGGGAATGGTACGCAGGTACAGTAGTTTTTGGAAGATGAATGTAAGTTTGCTGCGGGGGGAGGAAGAGCGGACATTATTTGCCGAATAGTGGGGGTCATTATGGAAGGAAGGGGCAGGGAAACGGGAGAAGGATTTTCTGGAATGGTGGGAAACAAGTGCGAAGACGAGAATAAGGGACTATTACAGAAATAGAGGTAAGGAGGAGGCTGGGTGGAAGTTTGGTCTTCAGAAGTATTTAGAGGGTCAGCTGCAGGAATGTTATGGGGGTTGTAGGTTTGGGGAAATACGGGACTTGAGGGGTAGGTTAAAGGACATTCAAAATGACCACTTTGACGACATAAGAGTTAGGGGAGGCATTGAGGAGGCGTTATGGGGGGATAAACCATCTGGTTGCGTGTTGCGACAGTTCAGAGACAGACAGAGGTGTACTACGATAATGGGGGTAGAAGTGTGTACAGGGGTAGGTGGCTATAACGTGGGACAAGTGTTAGGACGACAGATGGTATAAGCAACTATGCTGATTTTTGGTTTGAGAGGAAATTAGCGGAGAGGACAGAGAGGGGGGTAGGGAGGGAGGGATTATTGAGGAAGGAATCTTGTGTCGTGTGGGAAAAGAGGAGTGTGAGAGTATAAGTGGAAGTATAAGTGAGCAGGAGGTGGGGGAGGCTGTGGCTAGTTTAACGTTAGGAAAGGCACCAGGTATAGATGGAATACCTAATGACTTTTACGTTTTACACTGGGAAACATTGCGAGAATGTTTGGTGCTTTTGTTCAATTGTATGAAAGAGAAGGGACGGTTGGGTGAAACGCAGAGTACAGGGGTGGTTGTTCTGGTGCCGAAGAAAGGGGAGGGGAGGACCTTGGGGAATTATAGAGCCTTATCCCTCATGTGTGGGGATTATAAAATTTTTGCAAAAATATTGGGTAATAGGATGAAATTGGTGCTTGACAAAGTCATACATCAGGGGCAGTTCAGTATACCTGGTAGAAGTATGAATGTGGGACATGGTCGTATCAAGGATTTTATTGAGAGTAGTAAGGGCGGGGGTGTTCTGGGAATTGATTGGAAGGAAGCATATGACTGTGTGGATCGACGAATGTTGGGAATTATGTTGAGAAGACAGGGATATGGAGAGGACATTGCTGCATGGGTAGAGACTTTGTATAATTCAGCAAAGGTGCGGGTGCAGGTGAACGGGAAGTTGGGACGACAGGTGATGATGGAAAGGGGATTGAGACAGGGGTGTCCATTGTCACAAATCCTATTCGCGTGTTTGCAAGATCCATTTTATAGGTTAATAGAGGAAGGAGTGGGAGAGAGTGGACAGGGGGAGGCTTGTGGTGTGGGCATAGTGGGGTACGTAGATGATACAACTGTACTAGTGGGTGGGGAGGAAGGGTTGGCGAACGTGGGACGTATTATAGAGATTTTTGGGGCGGCGACAGGGATGAGGGTCAATGGTGCAAAATCTAAGTTATTGGAAGTGGGAATGTGGGTGGGAGGAGGCTTGGGAGAGGCGTATGGATGGAAGGCTGTTGATAGGATTAAAATTTGTGGAATAGTGTATATGGCGGATGTGGAAGAGGCTAGGCAGGTAAACTCTGTGGAGGTGGTGGGTAGGGATCTGGGTAGAATGAGGGGCTGGAGGCCGGGAGATGTAACACTAATACAGAGGGTGGTGGTGGTGAATACTCTTGTATATAGTAAGGTGTGGAATGTGGCTGCTGTGTATCCTTTGAGGATGGAAGAGGTACGAGAATTACAAAGGAAAGTGTTAAGGTATGTGTGGGGGTATGGAAGGCCATGGTTAAGAAAGGAGGTCGTTATGATGAAAGTCCGAAAAGGTGGGTTGGGACTTATTCCCTTGGAAAGTAGGGTGAAAGCTGTGTATGTAAAACAGTGTTTTTTGAGAAAAGGGGGGGGTGCGGGGATTGTGTGTAGGGAGGGTCATGGAGGATGTACGAAAGTGGTGGGAGGGGAAGGAATTGCGGGTGTGTGAAGATATGGCAAGGCAGTTGTTGACAGCGAGGGAGCCTAAAAGGGTAAAGGTGGGTAGGCTGGGGAGGGTTAGTGAAAGGGTAGGGGTGGTGCAGGGGCAGGAAAAATTTCCGGTTTATAATTGGAGGAAGATTTGATGGGAATTTAGAAAGATGCGTTTCAGGCCAAGGGTCAGGGAAGTAGTATATAGATTTTTATTGGGTATATTGGCGTCTAGGACGGCATTGTATAGAATGGGGTTGATGAGTACGAATGCATGTCAGTGGTGTGGGGATGAAGAGACAGCCTATCATGCTGTCTACTTTTGTGAATCGTTAGAGGTAGTGAGGCTGTGGCTTGCAAGGGTTATTGTGTTTGTGGGAGGGGGGGACAACATTTTTTGCTCTTGAGGGCCTTAAGTTTTGATGTGGAGGGAACACCGAAAGAGGTAGGACGGGCAATTAAGTATGTAGTTGCGGATTTTTTTTTCACGTATCGTGGGGAATGCGGGAGGTGGGTGGGGCCTGTAGGGTCAGAGCATTATCGGGTAGCGTGTATAGGTCCATGTGTAGAAACAGGATATTATATGGAGGTAAATGGGTAGCGAGTTTTTCTGAGGGATATAGATCTTTAATGTAGTGTGGGAATGGACTGGATTCAATGTGGGATAGTAGTAGATAGGGTGGGGGTAGATTTGTTGCGTGTGTATATAGACGTCTAGCTGTTTGATCCTGGGGGAGGGTGGAAGACTGGAGACTAACATACTCTGATATTGAGAGATGGGGTAAAGACAACTGACGAGAAAGGGGAGCATAGGAATAGGAGGATGAAAGTGTGTATCAGAATGGACCATACTACATTATGACGTGACGAAGGACATGTTCAATTAAATGGAGTACGCCAGCGGGGGTTTTTGGTAGTGTTGAGAGGATGTGTTATTGAGAAGTTATAATTTTCAAGTCATGTTCAATATAGGAACTGCCAATGGCTAGTTCCTTCAAATGGTGTAATTAAATTATGTTATATTGCTTTAATGTGTTGAGAAACACAAAGGTTCAGAAGATATTTTTTCTATCAATATTGTAAAAGTTTCACTTGTTAAGAGGTGATATTAAGGAGTACACAGTTTCCTTAATTAATAAGACACATTGAAAATATTAAGGAAGTATGTATGCTTAATGAGGTTTATGCATTCTTTTTACATGGACATAGGCTTTATGAACGCTATGACATGATCTTTTGATTATTGTATTGTATAATGTTAGATTTTGTGTTACTGTTAAATAGTCATTGGCACTCTTGGAGATGATTGTAGGGTTTAGGCTAATATGTTGCCATATATTGCACTGGTGAGATAACAGTTATTATATTATTATGGATGTACCGAGTGTGGGATGTAGGTGACGTGGCATAGAGTGAGTCAAAGTTGGCGGGCCGGCGGCACCCTTGCGCCGCCTGTAGGTGAGGCAGTGAAACTCGAGTCGTAAACAAACAGAGTGCGGGGCCGTCGAACACGTATTACCTTCCTAATATGTAAGTCAGTAATTACGTGTTATGTAGCATAAGGCACTGCACACCCACTATAGAGTTACGTCCGTACAGTGTACATTAATGATATATTAGGACTAGGAGGTACAATGTGCGCTTATCTAGTCAGGTGTGCATCCTAATTTGTGTACTTTGTTTCTTTGCAGCTAGGAGCATTCGCTATGTTGTATCTTAATAAAGGATTATCAGCACAACCCCGAATGTCTCTTTGACCACCGAGGGGTGTTTTAGATTACTGTAATAATCATTTGGCTTTCATGTATTTGCTGTTCAGGGGTACGTGTTTATGAGTACTGTATTTAAACAATCTAGAGGTTCATGAAATAGTGAAAACACAACAAGTAGAGTGGTAACGGTTGAGACTTTATTCTTGTTTATATTGTTAAGTCATATTTTATATATTATGGAATGTTGTACGGATAAAGCACTTATTTATATGAGCATTGGCTTTATGGTAGAATAAGAAATTATTTTTGATTATTTCATTGTACAAGTCTTATTATATACTGTTTGTTTTTAGTGTTACTGTTTCCCAGTCATTGGGTTTCTAGGGTTTTTCCTTAGGAGATGGTTGTAGGGTTTAGGTTAAATTGTCATTTTGTTCTAGTGTGATTACACTGTCAGTATATCATTAAGGATGTTTTCAAGGAATGATTGTAATATATCACGTCTTGCATATAGTATAAATATTATGTAGGTTCTATGGCTTTATAGAAGCATATGACATCAGTGCTTGATACATGTAAAAACGGTTTTGTTTGTATATAATTGTTGGTCAGGTTTTATTGTTCGTTATATACAGAATGTAGATACTGTTTGCTGTTTATTTTGTATTTTGTTGCTCTGGAAGCAATAGTGAAGCGCAGTTTTGTAAGATTTTCTTATTATGTACTATGTTTTTTATAATAAAATATATAAAAAAATATCCTGTACTACTGTACTGCACTACTATACTGTACTGTACTACTATACTGTACAACTATACCGTACTACTGTACTGTACTACTATACTGTACAACTATACCGTACTACTGTACTGTACTACTATAATGAACTACTACCGTGTACTACTGCACTGTACTACTATACTGTAGTACTATTCTGTACTACTATTCTGTAGTACTGCACTGTTCTTCTGTTCTGAACTAGTATTCTTAACAACTGTACTGTACTACTGTACTGTACTACTGTACTCAACTACTGTACTGTACTACTGTACTCAACTACTGTACTGTACTAGTGTACTGTACTACAATACTGTACTGTACTACTATACTGTACAACTATACCGTACTACTGTACTGTACTACTATAATGAACTACTACCGTGTACTACTGCACTGTACTACTATACTGTAGTACTATTCTGTACTACTATTCTGTAGTACTGCACTGTTCTCCTGTTCTGAACTAGTATTCTTAACAACTGTACTGTACTACTGTACTGTACTACTGTACTCAACTACTGTACTGTACTACTGTACTCAACTACTGTACTGTACTAGTGTACTGTACTACAATACTGTACTGTACTACTATACTGTACAACTATACCGTACTACTGTACTGTACTACTATAATGAACTACTACCGTGTACTACTGCACTGTACTACTATACTGTAGTACTATTCTGTACTACTATTCTGTAGTACTGTACTGTTCTCCTGTTCTGAACTAGTATTCTTAACAACTGTACTGTACTACTGTACTGTATTACTGTACTCAACTACTGTACTGTACTAGTGTACTGTACTACTATACTGTTCTATTATACTGTAATACTGTACTGTACTAATCTACTGTACTACTGTACTGTACTACTATACTGTGCTACTATACTGTACTTTTGTATTGTACTACTATGCTGTACTACTATTGTGTACTACTATACAGTACTACTATACTGTACTACTATACTGTACTATTATTCAGTACTACTGTACTGCACTACTATAGTGTACTACTGTACTGTACTACTATACTGTACTAGTGTACTGTACTACTGTACTGTACTACTACACTGTACTTCTATATTGTACAACTATACAATAATGTTCTACTATACTGTACTACTGTATTGTATTACTATTCTGTACTTATATACTGTAGTACTACACTGTACTACTATACTGTACTACTGTACTGTACTACTATATTGTAGTACTACACTGTACAACTATACTGTACTACTGTACAGTATAGTTGTACTGTACTAATGTTCTGTACTACAATACTGTACAACTATACTGTACTACTGTACTGTACTGTACTATTGTACTGTACTACTGTACTGTACTACTATACTTTACTACAGTACTGTATTACTTTACTGTTCTAATGTACTGTAGTACTATAGTGTACTAAAATATTGTACTACTGTACTACCTGGAGTCTACCTGGAGAGAATTCCAGGGGTCAACGCCCCCGCGGCCCGGTCTGTGACCAGGCCTCTTGTTGGACCAGAGTCTGATCAACCAGGCTGTTACTGCTGACCGCACGCAGTCCAACGTACGAACCACAGCCCGGCTGATCAGGTACCGACTTGAGGTGCCTGTCCAGTGCCTGCTTGAAGACAGCCAGGGGCTTGTTGGTAATCCCCCTGATGTATGCTGGGAGGCAGTTGAACAATCATGGGCCCCTCACACTTATTGTGTTGTCCCTCAACGTGCTAGTGGCACCCCTGCTCTTCATTGGGGGAATGTTACATCGCCTGCCGAGTCTTTTGCTTTCGTACGGAGTGATTTTTGTGTGCAAGTTTGGTACTAAGCCCTCGAGAATTTTCCATGTGTATATAATAATGTATTCTCCCGCCTGCGTTCTAGAGAGTACAGGTTTAGGAACTTCAAGCGTTCCCAGTAGTTGAGGTGGTTTATCGCACTTATGCGTGCGGTGAAGGTTCTCTGCACATTTTCAAGGTCAGCAATTTCACCCGCCTTGAAAGGTGCAGTTAGTGTGCAGCAATATTCCAGCCTAGATAGAACAAGCGATCTGTAAAGTGTCAACATGGGCTTGGCATCCCTGGTTTTGAAGGTTCTCATTATCCATCCTGTCATTTTTCGAGCAGATGCAATTGCTACATTGTTATGGTCCTTGAAGGTGAGATCCTCTGACATGATCACTCCCAGGTCTTTGACATTAGTTTTTCGCTCTATTGTGTGGTTGGAATTAGTTTTGTACTCCGATGAGATTTTAATTTCTTCACGTTTTCCGTATCTGAGTAATTGAAATTTCTCATCATTGAACTTCATATTGTTTTCTGCAGCCCATTTAAAGATTTGGTTTATGTCTGCTTGGAGTCTTGCAGTGTCTTCAACGGTGGACACTGTCATACAGATTCGGGTGTCATCTGCAAAGGAAGACACAGCACTGTGGCTTATATCCCTGTCAATGTCTGATATGAGGATGAGGAATAGGATGGGAGCAAGTACTGTGCCTTGTGGAACAGAGCTTTTCACAGTAGCTGCCTCAGACTTTACTCTGTTGACTACTACTCTTTGTGTTCTACGTGTTAGGAAATTATAAATCCATCTACCAACTTTTCCTGTTATTCCTTTATCACGCATTTTGTGTGCTATTACACCATGGTCACACTTGTCAAAGGCTTTTGCAAAATCTGTGTATATAACATCTGCATTCTGTTTATCTTCTAGAGCATCCAGGACCTTGTCGTAGTGGTCCAGTAGTTGGGACAGACAGGAGCGGCCTGCTCTAAACCCATGCTGTCCTGGGTTGTGCAATTGATGGGTATCAAGATGGGTGGCGATCTTGCTTCTTAGAACCCTTTCAAAGATTTTTATGATATGGAACGTTAGCGCAATTGGTCTGTAGTTCTTTGCTATTGCTTTACTGCCCCTTTGTGGAGCGGGGCTATGTCTGTTGTTTTTAGTAGCTGCGGGACGATCCCAGTGTCCATGCTCCCTCTCCATAAGATGTTAAAAGCATGTGATAGGGGCTTCTTGCAGTTCTTGATGAACACGGAGTTCCATGAGTCTGGGCCTGGAGCGGAGTGCATGGGCATGTCATTTATTGCCTTTTCAAAGTCATTTTGCGTAGTGATGATGTCAGAAAGGCATGCGTCTGTCAAGTTCTGTGGCACTCTCATGAAAAAATCATTTAGGTTTTCGATTTTCAGTCTGGTTAGTGGCTCGCTAAAGACTGAGTCATACTGGGATTTAAGTAACTCACTCATTTCCTTGCTGTCATCTGTGTAGGACCCATCCGGTTTAAGTAGGGGCCCAATACTGGTTGTTGTTCTCGACTTTGATTTTGCATAGGAAAAGAAATACTTAGGGTTTCTTTCAATTTCATTTATGGCTCTTAGTTCTTCCCGTGTCTCTTGATTCCTATAAGATTCCTTTAGTTTTAATTCGATGTTTGCTATTTCTCTGACTAGTGTCTCCCTACGTATTTCAGAGATATTGGCCTCCTGTAGCCGCTCCGTTATTCTGTGCCTTCGCCTGTATAGGAGCGCCTCTCTCTTTCTAGTTTGCATCTTCTCCTCCTTTTCCTTAAGGGAATTTGCCTTGAGCAAACCTCAAGTACCACAGAGTTAATTTGTTCAAGACATAGGTTGGGATCCGTGATGCTTAGGCAATCTTCCCAGTTTATATAATTTAGGACTTGGTTTACTTGGTCCCACCTTATGTTTTTGTTATTGAAGTTGAATTTGGAGAAAGCTCCCTCACGGCTGATCACATTTTGTTGATCTGGAGCTCCCCGCATGCATGTCTGGACCTCTATTATGTTGTGATCTGAGTATATTGTTTTTGATATGATGACATTTCATATCAGATCATCATTGTTGGTGAAGATGAGGTCCAGCGTATTCTCTAATCTTGTGGGCTCTACTATTTGCTGGTTTAAGGTGAACTTGGTGCAGAGATTTAAAAGTTCATGCATGTGTGAATTTTCATCTGAGCTGCCTCCTGGTGTTATCTCTGCTACCACATTGTTTGCAATGTTCCTCCATTTTAGGTGCCTGAGGTTGAAATCCCCCAATAGCAAGATGTTGGGGGCAGGAGCTGGAAGATTTTCCAGACAGTGGTCAATTTTCAGAAGCTGTTCCTGGAATTGTTGGGACGTTGCATCTGGGGGCTTGTAGACAACCACTGTACTACTATACTGTTCTACTCTTCTGTACTTCTGCGTTGTACTACTATACTGTCCTATACTGTAGTACTATACTCTACTATTACTTTACTTCTGAAATAACCTTTTGTACTGTACTATTGTACTGTACTATAATGTACTACAATACTGTACTACTATACTCTACTACTGCACTGTACTACTGTAATGTACTACTATAGTTAGTACTATACTGTACTACTATACTGTATTACTGTACTGTACTACTCTACTGTACTAATGTACTGTACTACTATACTGTACTATAGTGCACTATTGTGCAGTACTACTATACTGTACTTTTGTACTGTACTACTATACTGTGCTACTGTACTGTACTACTATACTGTAAAATATACTGCAGTACTGTACTGTACTACTATACTGAACTACTGACCTCTACTACTGTACTGTACTTCTATACTATAGCACTGTTCTGTACTACAATACTGGTATAATGTACTGTACTACTATACTGTACTACTGTACTGTTCTACAATACTGTACTACTGTACTGCACTACTATACTGTACTACTATGTTCAGCTACTATACTGTACTACTATACTGCACTACTGTACTGTACTACTATACTGTACTACAGTACTGTACTACTGTACTGTACTACTTTACAGTATTAGTGTACTGTACTACTATATTGTTCTACAAAACTACTACTGAACTGTACTCCTATACTGTACTACTATACTGTTGTTCTGTACTGATGTACTATGCTGTACAACTGTACTGTACTACTGTAAAATACTAGTGTACTGTTCTACTATACTGTATTACTGAACTGTACTACTATACTGTACTACAATACTGTTTAACTATACTGTACTATAGTGTAGTACTGTACTGTACTACTATATTCTATACTCTACTACTATACTGTACTACTGTACTACTATACTGTACTACTGACCTGTTCTACTGTACTGTGCTACTATACTGTACTACTGTACTGTACTACTATAATGTACTACTATACTGTACCAATATACTGTATTATTGTACTGTACAACTATACAGTACTACCATACTGTACAACTACACTGTACTACTGCACTGTACTACTATGCTTTACTACTATACTGTACCACTGTACTGTATAACGGTACTGTACTACTATGCTGTACAACAATACTGTACTACTGTACTGCTCTACTATACTGTACTACTGTACTGCTCTACAATACTGTACTACTGTACTGTACTACTATACTGTACTACTATACTGTACTACTGTACTGTTCTACTATACTGTACTACTGGACTGTACTACTATATTGTACTACTGTACTGTACTATACTACTATTCTGTACTATTGTACTCTACTACTATACTGTACTACTATACTGTACTACGATACTGCACTACTGTACTGTACTACTATAATGTACTATTGTTCTGTACTACTATACTGTACTACTATTGTATTCTACTGTACATTAATGCTATACTGTACTACTGTACTTTACTAATATTATGTTCTACTGTGCTGTACTACTGTACTGTACTACTATACTGTACTATAATTCAGTACTACTGTACGGTACTACTATAGTGTACTACTGTACTGTACTTCTATACTGTATTACTATACTCTATTACTATACTGTTTTATTGTACTGTACTACTATGCTGTACTACTATACTGTACTAGTATTATACTACTGTAAGGTTCTTCTATACTGTACTACTATACTGTACTACTGTACTGTTCTACTATACTCTACAACTGTACTGTACTACTGCATTTCTATACTGTAGTACTATACTTTAATACTACACTCTACTACTATACTGTACTACTGTACTCTACCTCTATACTGTACTACTATACTGTACTACTATTCTGTACTGCAATACTGTACTACTGTACTGTGCTACTGTACTGTACTTCTGAAATGTACTACTATACTGTACTGCGGTACTGTACTACTGTACTGTACTACAGTACTGTACTACTTTACTGTAGTACTATAGTGTACTACTATACTTTACTAATGTACTGTACTACTATACTGTTCTTCTCTACTGGACAACTGTGTTGTGCTAATATACTGTACTACTATACTGTAGTACTACACTGTAATACTATACTTAATTACTGAACTGTACTTTTGTACTGTACTACTATACTGTACTATAGTGTATTATTGTACTGTACTACTATACTGTACTATTACACTGTACTACTTTACTGTACTACTACACTGTACTACTGAACTGTACTACTATACTGTACTACTATAATGTAGTACTATACTGTACTACTATACTGTAATATACTGTACTACTGTACTGTGCCACTATACTGTACTACTGTACTGTACTACTATTCTGTACTAGTCTACTGTACTACTATACTGTACTACTCTACTGTACTACTATACTGCACTACTGTTCTGTTCTACTGTACTATACTACTGTACTGTAGTAGTACACTGTATTTCTATACTGTAGTAATATACTGTACTTATATACTGTACTACAATACTCTACTACTGTATTGTACTACTATACTGTACTACTATACAGTATTACTCTACTGTACTACTATACTGTACCTCTGTACTGTACTAATATACCGTACTACTGTACTGTGCTACTATACTGTACTAGTATACTGTTGTACTGTACTGTACTTGTAGACAGCCTGACTGTCTGCATAGACAGCCATGCTGTCTGCCAGCTGAGTTCATATTTCGTGCTATGCTAGTTTCCATAGTATTCCGCCAGAGGGCAAGCCTGTAGGCATACCCATGTGAGTCTGCCTCACCCCTGCCTCTCCCTCACTTGGCGCCCAGACTTCACTAAGTCAATAGGCCTACTCCTCTCCCTCTCGCAAGGCACATGGCCCTGGGCCATGGCCACAGACACGCAGCCTGCTACTCGCACCCTTATTACAAATAAAGTAAGAAGCCTCCGAAGCCTTATCATTTCAACCACGCCTCCAAAACGCCAAAATAACACATCGTTATAAATGGTGACAGGGGTGCCTCGCAGCTGATGTGTTGAGGGGAGGAAGAGGAATGAAGTTATCTACTACTTCATCAGTCTCTACAAGAAGCATCCGTCTCTCAACGAGTTATCCTGATGTCGTGTCTGCAAATCTCAGCATCCAGACACAGGTACATGCAGGATTCAGGCCGAAATTTGTCTAATTCTCCGAGAAATGGCGTCACTGACTTCACGCCATTTCGTCCCATGCTGTTTCTCAGTCACGTGCTCAGCCTTGCCAGCATGTTCTGCTGTTGTTGTTCAGCTCAGCACTGCTATTTCAGCACTTCAGAGGTGAGTTTGTGGTGATTTCAGCGTCTAGTGTGGGTGTCTCCCTCGTGTATGGGTAGGGTGAGAGTAGGAAGCGGCCGGGCTCCTCGCCTCTCACCCAGACACTCACGCTCGCCCTAGTGTACGCCGCCACACACCATACACCACTCACTGCCCACTCCCTCTATGCTGTTTTCTGTGAATTTCCTTGTGAATTCTTGCCAGAACAGTGTATCCGAGTATCGAGGCCACTCGAAGCCACGTGTGACCACGTGTGGGTCTGCGCCTACATCAACCCATGACGTCACCACCATGCTGCTGACGTCACGATGCTGCCGACTCCACGACGTCACTCCACTGATGTCACTTCGTGATGTCACCCCATGACATCCATCATCATGTCACTCCAGAACGTCACCTCGCGACGTCACCCACGATGTTGCCTGACGTTCCTCGCGACGTCTGCTGATGTCACTCGCGATGTCATGCCTGATATCACCCATATGATGTCCCGAGTGCTGTAGTTTCACCTTGTGCATTTTATTTTCATTATTTGTCGAGAAGTTTGAGAGAAGATATAAGTCGAGTGTTCATTAATTATTCCTCTCAGTCAGTGTTCTCACATGTTCGTGTATTACTTAGTGACGATTTTTACACAGAAAAGCGTCATTTGCTAGTAAGCTATGTTGTACCACATGTTTAGTATGTGTGCAGTTTCTCGTGTGTCCTATGTAGCACCTGTGTGTTACTTTGTCACCCTGTGTGTGACCAGCGCCCCGCGCGCTTGACAGCTGACATTTATCAGTCCAGGCGTCAGTTACGAACGTTCGAGCGCCTTGTACAGAAAGCTCTTATTGTTCGCCGCTCGTAGATGCCATTGCTGAATCGTACACGCGACGATTCTCCCATCGAGACCGTTCCACTTCACTTCCAAGACCGCCAGTCCAGTTATTGCAGATGACCAGTCTGGGGACGCTTACACTGCCCTCTGCTGTAACTTCTACTGTCGAGAGATGTCACTCACCAAGCCGCAGTTAAGCCTGTTGGCAGGCGACCGTCAGCCTCGTGTCACAGCTTCAGTGAGCAGCATGCACAAAGTTGATGTCACTTTGACTGCTAGCCCACTCACTGCAGTATGGTGTTTGCTGTTACGACCTCCAGATGTTTCGCCGAGTCGTCCCTGTCACGACTCACTCCACACTCACCAGCAGCGACAGCTCCAACGACAGTACCAGTCGAGGAATGTCCTCCTGAGTCGCTTGCCAGTCCTGTCCTGTTGCGACTACTGACGACGCCTCACTCGAGGGCACCAGCAGTTGTGCCCCAGTTGAGTGAACCCCTGCAGCGACTACTACGATGTCTGCTTCACATTCCAGAGGAGACCGTACCCTGTTACGCCACAGCTCATGTCTCCCGTGTTGTAGTATGTATCCAGACGCAGAAAAGCGTGCAGTGCTGCATCGACGCTCACTGCCTTAGACAACGAAGCACACCTTTTTTTTCTTCCCTCTCTGGAGGAAGTTTTTTTTTCTATGTCCATATGTTTATGTATATATGTATTTTTCTTTCGTGTTCTGTGACCTGTTGTTGCGAGAGAGAGAGACCCTAGTTCTTTTAATGCCATTCATGGTCGGGACGACCATGGGTGCGTGACCGAGCGATGTAGACAGCCTGACTGTCTGCATAGACAGCCATGCTGTCTGCCAGCTGAGTTCATATTTCGTGCCATGCTAGTTTCCATTTTATTCCGCCAGAGGGCAAGCCTGTAGGCATACCCATGTGAGTCTGCTTCACCCCTGCCTCTCCCTCACTTGGCGCCCAGACTTCACTCAGTCAATAGGCCTACTCCTCTCCCTCTCGCAAGGCACATGGCCCTGGGCCATGGCCACAGACACGCAGCCTGCTACTCGCACCCTTATTACAAATAAAGTAAGAAGCCTCCGAAGCCTTATCATTTCAACCACGCCTCCAAAACGCCCAAATAACACATCGTTATATACTACTGTACTGTAGTAATATACTTTACTACTGTTCTGTACTACTATACTGTACTACTGTACTGTACTAGTATACTGTACTACTCTTCTGTACTACTATACTGTACTACTGTACTGTACTGTACTAGTATACTGTACTACTCTTCTGTACTACTATACTGTACTACTGTACTGTACTGTACTGTACTACTGTACTGTACTACTATACCGTACTACTGTACTGTACTTCTATACTGTACTACTATTCTGTACTACTATACTGTACTATTACACTTTACTACTGTACTGTACTTTTGAACTGCAGTAATATACTGTACTACTATACAGTACAACTTTAATGTACTACTTTACTACTATACTGTACTACTGTACTGTACTATTGTACTGTACCACTATATCATACTACTGTACTGTACTTCTATACTGTACTACTATTCTGTACTACTCTACTGTACTATTACGCTTTTCTACTGTACTGTACTACTGTACTGTAGTAATATACTGTACTACTCTTCTGTACTACTATACTGCACTACTGTACTGTACTATACTACTGTACTGTAGTAGTATAATGTACTTCTATACTGTAGTAATATGCTGTAATAATATACTGTATTGTAGTAGTATAATGTACTTCTATACTGTAGTAATATGCTGTAATAATATACTGTACTACTATACTGTACTACTGTATTGTACTACTATACTGTACTACTGTACTGTAGTATTATAATGTAATACTCCACTATACTACTATACTGTACTACTGTACTTTACTAATATGCTGTACTACTATATTGTACTACTGTACTGTACTACTGTACTGTACTACTACACTGTACTACTATACTGTTTTACTGTACTGTACTACTATTCTGCACTTCTGTACTGTACTACTATACTGTACTACTGTACTGTACTACTATAGTGAACTACTGTACTGTACTACTATACTGTTCTATTATACTCTACTACTATACTTTACTACTTTACTGTTCTACTATACTGTACTACTATACTGTACTTCTGTACTGTACTACTATACTGTACTACTATACTGTACTACTGTACTGAACTACTATACTGTACTACTGTACTGTACTACTATACTGTACTACTGTACTGTACTACTATACTGTACTACTGTACTGTACTACTATACTGTACTACTATTCTGTTCTACTATACTGTACAACTATACTTTACTACTGCACTGTACTACTGTACTGTACTACTATACTGTACTACTATACTGTACTACTGTACTGAACTACTGTACTGTACTACTATACTGTGCTACTGTACTGTACTACTATTCTGTACTTCTGTACTGTACTACTATACTGTACTACTATACTGTACTGAACTATTATAGTATACTACTGTGCTGTACTACTATACTGTACTACTATACTGTACTACTATACTGTACTACTATAATGTACTTCTGTACTGTAATACTGTATTTCTGTACTGTAATACTGTACTTCTGTACTGTAATACTGTACTGTACTAATTTATTGAAGAACTATACTGTACTACTGTACTACTCTACTGTACTACTGTACTCTACAACTGTTCTGTACTACTATGCTGTTCTACTATACTCTACTACTATACTGTACTACTTTACTGTACTACTATTCTGTACTTTTGTACTGTACTACTATACTTTTCTACTTTACTGTACTACTATACTGTAGCACTGTACTGTACTACTGTTCTGTATTACTATTCTGTACTACAATACTGTAATACTATACCCTAATACTGTACTATAATATTATACTGTACTACTGTACTGTACTATAGTACTATACTGTACTGTACTACTATACTGTACTGTACTACTATACTGTACTACTGTACTGTTCTACTATACTGTACTACTGTACTGTACTACTATACTGTACTACTATACTCTATTACTGTACTATACTACTGCACTTTACTACTATACTGTACTACTGTACTGTACTACTATACTGTACTAGTTTACTGTAGTACTATACTGTACTACTATACTGTAATAATCTTCAGTACTACTGTACTGTGCTACTGTACTGTACTACTATACTGTACTATAATGCACTATTGTACTGTACTACTATACTGTACTACTGAACTGTACTACTATACTGTACTACTATATTGTACTACTATACTGTACTATAGTGTAGTACTGCACTGTACTACTATACTGAAATTTTTACTGTACTACTATACTCTATTATTATACTGTACTTTTGTACTGTACTGTACTAGTGTACTGTACTACTACACTGTACTACTGTACTGTACTACTATGAATATTACTCGATACGAACCGATACAGATACATCTCCCTACGATCCCCGTTTGGGAAGGGAACCTTTATCTGATCTACGATGGCTCACAGAGTGAAAATCAAGGCTAAGGACTCTTCAACCACTGATGCTTCCAAGCTTGCCCTTGCAACTCCCCTTAAAAGCAGTTTGCAGTTGAAATTCTCAGGAATTACCACTCTACACGAAGCCTTCCTTGTCACGTTCATCAATGATGAGGAAGCAGAAAAAGTACTCTCACCACCTGCTATCACGACACTTGATGATCAAGGCTTTGCTCTTTCAACATCCCCATTTATGAGAGCAAAACGTTCCGTGTTTATGAAGCGACTTGACAAACTCATCACCTCCATGACTACCGACGAAATCAAGCAATCAATTGAAGATCTCAACGACTGGGCTGAATTAGAAGCTGTAATCAAGATCCCCAATGCTTCAACAATGCTGAAAATCACGTTTATAGACGTGAACCTGGCTACCAGAGCTCTCTCAGATGGTCTTGCTGTCTCCTACTAGTACATCAAACCTGTTGAACCTGAACGTTTCAAGCAAATTTCACCTTGCTGGACATGCTTTTCCTACAGTCATTCTACCAATGATTGTCACGTGAAGAACAAGAAAATATGTTCCACCTGTGGCTCTGAAGGTCACGACTTTCGTTCCTGCACCTCCACTACTGCTCCTACCTGCACCTCCACTACTGCTCCTACCTGCACCTCCACTACTACTGCTACCTGCATCAACTGTAAAAGTGATCATCATACTCTGGCAGCCAAATGTCCTGTTCGAAAGGAGATCCTTTCTAAGAAATTAAAGGAAGACCTTAAGAAAACACCAGGCAACTCTCCAACTTATGCTGCAATAGCCAAACTCCAGTCTACTACCACCAAGATCCTGCAAGCCACTCAGGAGCCGCCGCTGCCACCACCACCACCACCACCACCACCACCCACCTCTCCTCTGCCTGACGACATCTCCACGAAGATTTATTACTGCATGATGTTTGCTCACATGAACACTGCAGCTCAACCAGGATCCTTTAACACATCGATAAACGAACTTCTTGCCCTCAACAACATGCCAGCATTCAACTTCCCAACAAGTCCTCCTTCAGCTGAGATTTTAAAGATAATTCCAAAAGTCGTCAGTTTTGCTGCACCAGATGACTTGCAAGAATTGCTGCTTGAAGATGACACGTGTTCTAATACGGCCTCCACCAATGAGAGTTCACCTCCACCTCGCGCTACCACCACTACCAAGAACCAATCAGCTGCCTCCTCACCCGTGGAGAAACAGCCAACTCCCACCAATGAGAAGCATTCAACTACTACTGCCACGAACCAATCACCGACCTTGCCTTCCACCGCCTCTGCTGCTACGAACCAAACAACACTCTCACCTGCCCCTGCAACTATAACTAGTGTTCGGTTCTACACCACTCGTCAGTTTAATGACAGAATATTTGCCTCTGAACTTCTCCAGCGACTTAAAGATGGGACTGCCAAGTTCGTCTGTACTGACTTTAACGTTCCCTTCGATGTAGTCCTCCTCGCCCTCGCTAACCATAAAAGTGACCAACCATTTGAGGTGTATCGCTTCTCACGTAAGCAGTACAACTCATTCGAAAACGGAAAACTGATTAATGAATGAAGACTCATCACTGTGACTGCTGACCTTCCCTGCCTGCCTGCCTCCGCCATCACCGCACCTTTCAAGGTGCCACCCTGCTGTTCCTGATTACTCGCCATCAAGACCTGCAGTACGTCAGTACCACTTGCTCCACAGTGGTTGGGCCACTGATCTTCACATCCTCCTCTCCTCCACCATCCCATCCTTTTCCAGTATTTCCATCCTTCCCCTTCCTTCTTCCTTCCCCATCTCGTCGATTCTTCGGCCATAAAGATCAAGATCAAGATCGAGATGTACTACTATAGCATACTACTATACTGTACTACTGTACTGTACTACTATAGTGTACTATTGTACTGTACACCTATACTGTGCTACTATACTGTAGTACCATACTGTGCTACTATACTGTACTACTGAACTGTACTACTGTACTGTACTACAGTGTACTACTGTACTGTACTACAGTGTACTACTGTACTGTACTACTATACTGTACTACTATACTGTAATACTGTACTGTACTACTATACTGTACTAATATACTGTACTACTGTACTGTACTACCATACTGTACTACTATACTGTAGTACTATACTGTACTACTATACTATATTACTCTACTGTACTACTGTACTGTGCTACTGTACTGTACTACTATACTGTACTATAGTGCACTACTGTACTGTACTACATTACTGTACTACTGTGCTGTACTATTGTACTGTACTACTTTACTGTACTACTGTACTGTACTACCATACTGTACAAATGTACTGTAATACTATACTGTACTACTATACTGTACAACTGTACTGTATTACTGTGCTGTAATATTATACTATACTACTATTCTGTACTACTATACAGTTCTACTGTACAGTACTACTGTACTGTACTAGTGAACTGTACTAGTGTACTGTACTACTATACTGTTCTACAATACTGCACTACTTAACTGTACTACTGTAGAGTACTACTATACTGTTCCACTATACTGTACTACTGTATTGTACTACTGTTCTGTACTTCTGTACTGTACTTCCGTACTGTACTACTGTACTGAACTAGTGTACTATACTGTACTACTGAAGTGCACTATTATACTGTACTATAGTGTACTGCTGTTCTGTACTATTATACTGTACTTCTATACTGAGCTACTATACTATACTACTATACTCTACTGCTATACTGTATTACTATTCTGTACTACTATACTGTAGTAATATTCTGTACTACCATAATGTTCTACTGTACTGTACTACTGTACTGTACTACTAAACTGTACTACTGTACTGTACTACTGTACTGTATTACTGCTCTCTACTACTTTAATGTACTACTATACTGTTCTATAGTGTACTACTGTACTACTATGCTGTACTATTGTATTGTACTATACTGTACTACTAAACTGTACTACTATACTGTACTACTATACTGTACTACTGTACTCTACTAGTGTACTGTACTAGTGTACTGTACTACTAAACTGAACTACTATACTGTACTTCTGTATTGTACTACTATACTGTACTACTGTATACTGTTCTACTATACTGTACTACTGCACTGTACTACCGTACTGTACTACTGTACTGTACTACTATACTATACTACCATATTGTGCTACTGTACTGTG